>WOGN01002482.1:316-11200 GCA_015342105.1 Leptinotarsa texana
TTTTGTTTGTGCTTACCCTAACGGGCATAAACATACAGCCAATCTTTGGATAGCTAAGTAAGAAAATTAATATATTATAGTAGTAACTAATTCCTCTGCTTTCATTTCTTCGAAAGTTGGGAAATTTTGCTGGTGAAGTTGGGAAAATTTGCATTCCCTCCCCCCTGGTTTTTCTTTTCGCTACGGTCCTGAGGAAGCGATTTTATTTCATACAATGTAGTGATATTTATTAGCCTTACAATTTAGAGGTATTTCATAAAATTGATGAAATTTGGCACAGATATTGGTTACGTGATGGGATAGTTATCTCGAAAAAATAATAATTCGAGAAACCAAATTAATCTTCAAAAGCAGTGAATGAAGTGAATTCGTTCTCTAGGTGGCACCATTTTATATGGCGATCAATCTATCGAGAAGTACCTAGTTACAACGGAAGACGAAATCTATGAAAGCGAAGCTGCGTAAGGAAGCCTAGTAATTACTAAATGAACACAAGAAACTACAAGATATTTAGATCGCGTTTGTTAAAAGAGGAGAATGAGAATTTAATTTATTCAAGTCAGTTCTAAAGTACAACTATGCACATTAATTAATTCATATTGCACAATTCATTCTGAATGAGTAAATGACACCTACGCATATAAATGCCTATATTGTGCAATACAATGCAATATAAATTTGACATTTAGTGATTAGTCTACACTATTAAAAATAGATGAATACATAGAAAACATAGAAAGAGGGGGTGTCGGGAAAAAAGCAATGGTTTTTCGAAGCAGTGTTAAAAGCTGTATTCATTTCTTCTTCAAAAAATATTAATTACTACTGGATTTTTGATAAGATATTCTTCAACGACAGTTTTGAATTAATTTATATTATTGATATTCTTCAGGTTTGTTGGAAGCATACTGAATAGTATGCTGCCAACTCCGTGGGTGCTCGGGTGCTGGAGCATCTGAGCATCCACGTAGTCGGCGCCCCTGACGAAATTGAATGACCATTTCACCATTCATCCAAATAACCGATTTCGACTAGAACAAAGTATGTACATGAGTGTTATCGGTTGTGTATGATTGAAATAAAAAAGGAGGAGAATTGACGGAACAGCACCCGGGTGTATGTACATTCTACATTCGTTTGTGTCTGTGGCATTATCACGTTGTTTCGGCAAGATCTCGCTTGCCATATTCATACGCTCTGCTTGGTAGCTGAACTTGATTCTGTTGTCATTCTTATCTATTTATACGTTGCCGTAGGCTGTAGTTGTGGTGTAGAAGTTCTGATTTGTCGATAGTGTGCATGTTTGGTAGCGTTCTGGGAGATATGCAGCTGAGAGGTAGTGCATCTTTCTTGTTCAGATTGCCCATCTTCCTAATTTCTATTGCCTCTAATATCATTTGGGTTTTCTGGTGTTTCTTACTGGCGATCTGTTGCAGCTTCTGAAGTCGATTTATGACCTATATCAAGGTGGTGTTTATATAGGGCTGAGGTTGTTTGTTTGTTGTGTAGATATACCGGCTGATTTACGGTGGATGGCACATTTAACGTTTCTGATGAACCAGATAAGACACCGGATCTCTTTGAAAATTCAATTGAGAGCATATTCGGGCATTCTCTACCCAACTAAAATATTTTTCACAATGCAGTATTGCCACTATTAGAAAGTAGTAGTAGCTTTCTTTTGTCAAACGGAACACCCTGTGTATAATATTATTTTTGGAATCTACAGTAAATACTGTAGATATCAATACTTGATATTTTTCTATGCCTATCTGTTATATCTGTTACATCTGATTCAGAAATATGAATTAATTTTAATTTTTTTCTTCGGAAATCATGATCTCTAAAAATGCTGAGTAAAGGAAAACTATGATACCGAAATTTGGTTTGGAGTTAGGTGATACTTCGAGGCTTTCATACTTCAGCGTAATCTCCGATATTTCAATACAGGGTGGTTAAAAATACAGTTTATCGTTTGCTTGAAAAAGTGACTGAAAGTTGATTATTTCAAATGGAACATCCTGATATTATTACAAATTCAGGAAGCTATTGAAATTATTACCCTTTTCATATATATTATACCTAAATAGTCAAGTTTCGGACTTATGAGCATTTATTTTTGGAAAATATATCTTCAGAATAGTATTCCCATTCGGTATTTTGTAAGCAGGCCATAATTACTATTTCATAGTAACATTGTGACATTTTTCTAATGATATTCACATTTTCGTCCCTTCAGAAGTTCAACATACCTTCAAAACGATTGAACAAAACTATTCAAACGAAGTTCTCATGAATTTGTTTATTATTTTTGGCTAGTGTCATAAAATTATCAGCAGGACATGTAGAAAGTTCGACGGAAGGTATTCGAATCTACAATAAATAAACCTGAAATTTCAACAGCTCTATGATTTTGTGAAAATGCACAGGGTGTTACATATGAAATGATCAACTTTCAGTCACTCTTTCAAGCAAATGAAAACCTTCTATTTTTTACCACCCTGTATCGTAGTAACGGAGATCACGCTAAAGTCTGTGAAGCCTTCAAGAACCACCTAACTCCAAACCAAATTTTGATACCACGATATTCCTTCACTCAAAGATATCAGATTTTTAGAGGTCATAATTTCCGAAGAAAATAATTGAAATTAATTCCTATTTTGAAAACGGTAACAGATAGGTATAGGAAAGTATCGTGAAAAGTTGTCGGATAATTGTTGTAGATTCCGGAAATATTATTATATACAGGGTGTTCCATTTGAAAAATCAAAGTTGCTACTACTTTCTAATGGAAGTGGCAACATCGCATTGTAAGATATTTTGGTTGGGTAGAGAATGTCCGAATATTCCCTCCAATGAATTTTCGAAGAGATCCAGTGTCTGGTTCACCAGAAATATCTAATGTGCCATCCACCGTGAATCAGCCTGTATAAGAGTCATTGTTCTCTTAGTTTACTTGATGGATAGAGCTCTCATATCGTTGATTTGCAATATCCCCCGAAACGAGACGGAAGGTCTCTTACGTCTTATCTGAATAGAAGGGAATTAGCCCTCTGAAAAAATCTTGAAGTGAGTCCTGAAGAAAGTCCAGATTTCAGAGATCAGGTAAATATCCATTGAATATTTCCCCATGAGATTATTTTCTTCCATCATTTCATGTTCCTTTCTGATTACGACTGCAAAGTGATTTCGTAGGCATTTCTCTCAATAAGACAATACATGGAATGATATGAATAATTTTCAGCTGAACAAAACTTATTCGTTTTATAAAATGTATAATTTTCGATTACCTTCTGATATATCTTCACTGTTTTCTACATTTCCTAGCTTTGTTACCCTTTCTATAACTTGGTTGATGTGTTTCATCAATTTCGAGATGTCCTTTACTTCTTCAAAGTTTGTTTGGGCCATTCTTGTCGTATCCTTATCCGACTTAGCTAAAGAAGTTCTGAGTAGATAACATAAAGAAGAATCCATGACGTCTTCCCAATTCTAAAATGGAAATAAATTTCAAAATGTAATTATTCAGGTTATAAAATCAACATACAACAAAATGGTAGTGTCTTTGGATATCGATTATTCTTTTATTTATATGAATTCTTGAAAATTCTTATATTAATTGTACCAACTCAGTGTTGAATATTTCGTACTATACCTTATTCTAAATAATAATAACCGTTACTTTTTTTATCATCAATCGGAAGAATCTACCATAGGACGAATATGAAGTTATATGAAGATATAGATGTATAATCTTTGTTATGGATTATACGTTATGTAGTTTCTGTAATTAAAAATAAAATTCTATCCAAAAACACTTTTGAAAAAGTGACATTTTTTTGCTTGCCTATTTTTAATACCCAATAAATAAATATTCTTGTATGCAATAACATATTTTGGGGCACAAAAATATCATTACAAAATATTATATTTGTCTTTGATTTTGAATATAAAAGTATTGAATAAGTATTGGGAGTAGAACCACATATTGAGAGTTGTGTTCTGCAAATTTGTTTGATGTAGATTGTATAACTTTCTCATTCCTACTTGAAGTATATGGCGGAAAGAAAAATATCTAGCTCATTCAAAAATATTTATTTCAAAGGAAAAAGTAAATCTAAAACAACTACTCATTGAGTACTGGGTTAAAACCGGTGCATTTGTTTTGAATATTTTGCCAACAAATTGAAAAGATGGTAGTGATTTTTCAACTAGAAATTATTAATAAACAAAATGGTTAAGGCTTTCGCGGCCGAGGTTTTCAGTCACTAATGTGACACTGAATTATCAATAAATGTGAAACAGAAAACTGCAGACTTATGATATGTGATTTTTCGTATAGGGCAATTGAAGTCTGTTATTTCAACGTATTTTGCAAAGTACGGCAATATACAATATAGTAAAAATACAATTGATAATGATGTATTGATTCAAAATAGATTCAATACATTTTCACTCCCGGTTTTGTTTACACAGGAAACATCTTTATTTCTTTTCTAATTCTGAAGTGATTTTATGTGTTGTTTTTGACATATTCATATATTTTTTAAATCTTGTGTAACAAGATGGAAATTTTAATGCAGAAATCTCATTATTATAAAAAATTTTTGATATTATTTATTTGGTTTCAATACAAGGGATCATTGACAATTGAATTGAACTGGCTGATACGTGATGAAAATCCAAATTTAAAGTAATTAAAGCAGTTTATTATAGCTTCCTTAAGCGTAAACGCTTGAGAAAGCTATTGTATAGCGAAACACGTGTCGTGGGTTTTCAAAAACTCTGTGTAGTGAAAATCATACAATAAACTGTATTAATTAGTTTGAGAAATTATTGAATAATTTGGAATTTTCATACAAGGTATTCGGTAATAAATATGAATGAGTATTCAAGTGTCATTTTTTGAGAAGTTAATAACTCAAAGGTAAAGCAGCTATGTCGGTTTCACTTTTCCATTGGCACAGAAAAAAAAACAGCAGAGAATCTTTGACATTTTTGGTAGTCACAAATATAAAGTTAAAAAAAGTAAAAAAAAAATATTTCCTTTTAAAATATTTGAGAGAATGAAGTGAAATATGGCATCTGAAGAAATTGAGAAAGAATAACATGGATTAGTGAAAAATTTCAATTTCTGATTTTTGAAATTTCTTCCTGACGTTTTTCTGGCGTGAGTGACTAGTTTCTGTCTCTGCATATTATGATTCAAATGACAGTGACCTGTAAGGAAGTCTGTTAGACATCATTGGATTGTAGTCCAACAACTGTTTGGTATTAAGATTCGAAGGGTAAATAAACGCCTCGGAGTGTGTCAATCCTGGAAGATTCTGTCAGAAGTCCATAAACCTTCTTGCCATCCAGGTGTTCAATCTTTGTTTGGCAAAGCCTAAAGCAATGCCAATAACAAGGTTCTAGTCCCATGAAGCTGCTTGCAACATTTTCCTTTGCAAGAGAGTGAGCAGCCTCATTGCCTTCAAGGCCAGTATGGCCAGGAATTCAGACTAGAGAAAATCTGCTAAGTCTTCCTATCGAGGAGAGCCGTTTTTGGCAATTTGCTATCAATTTAGACGTTGCTCGGTAAGAGCCAAGAGCTTCCAATGTTGCTTGACTGCACACAAATTGCATATTTGCATATGATATCTCTGTTCAGGGTCTGCGACTGAAAACACCTGCACCGGAACAGAAAGATGTTTTTGATCTATCTGTGAAGGAACAACTATCTGCTCTTAATATTTCCTTGTCTCACTCCCAGTCCTCCAGTACTCTCGGGAACAGTACTTTATAAGGCATTTCGTAGTTGACATTTGGAGGCATAAAGTCGTGAATGCTGTGACTTTCAGTGTCAACCAACAGTCCGTTGCCTTTTGCAGTAAATTGTGATAACTGCCATTGTGATAGTTACAGAAAACTATCATTTTATTCATGAAGATCGGGGTTGGTTACCCGGTTTTTCGATATCGATATTTGTCCAACAGAGTAAGCGTTGAATTTAATAAATGGTTGATGATCTTTCGCGGCATCATGAATGGTTTATATTTCGTTCGAAGTAGACTAAACAAATGTAAGTAAGTTGATAAGTAATAATACTGGGAACGTGAAAATGCAAGCTATGAGTTGACATTTCAGCTTCGTGAACAGGAAGTTCGGCCATACCTGAATAGGTGGGCCCGAAAATTTATTTAAAATAAAAACTGATCAATGGCTTCAATGAAAAGAAGATGTAGGTCTTGAGTAGGAAGGGTTATGTAAAAAATCGGAAATATTTAACAAAGATCAGACCAATCAGGGGACGGTATAAGGGCGGAGTGTTAGGAACAGTTTTTAGGATTTGGGAATAATAAGTAATCGGTTAATTGGGATGGTGGCGTTCGGACCGTTGGGAAAGTCGGATAATTGATACAGTAGCGATCTGTCAGTTTGGGGAGTTGCGGAAGAGGGTCGCGAAACGGTCTCAAAAGGTAGTTCCGGAAGAGGGTCGCATAAAGAGCTGTTGCGATAGAGGAATTGCTTCAGAGAGTCGCGAAAGGGAGTTGCGAAAGTCAGTTGCGGAAGAGGGTCGCGACAAGGGACTTTCCGGAAAAGGATTTTGCGATAATGCAATTTCGATAAATTGCGGGCAGTGAGTTTATTTGTGGTGTTGCGTTTAGTGGCACTTACAGCTGATGTACATTTCACACGGATACCGTACCAGAGAGGGAGAACAGAACTCAGTATAGATGTGAAGGAATCTGCATCTGGTGACAGCCGCTGCTATAATTCATTTCAAAAAATAAATGAATCAAAAAAGAGTGTCCATTACACTGAAAATGGTCGGTATTGTTATTGATAGATAAAACCATATATGAATAGAATACACACATATATCGGTGGGTATCACATATTGATTTGTGAATTGGCAATGTGCACAAGTCTTTATGCAGTCAATCTAGCCTCTCTCTCCAGAAAAATGTGGAGAGGAGGTAGATCTAGAAGGATCTCCATCAGGTAGTTTGATGTGTGGATACCTTTACCTGGATCAGGTGAATTGCGTAAATCCAGGTACAGGTATTACGACACGAAAGTTACGGAGTCAACATATACGCTTTACACAGCCGTAATATCCAGTCATCGGAGAATAACTTAGGATGTATAAACTCACTCGTGTCAGCGAAACGTCAGGAAGAAATTCCAAAAATCAGTGACCTTCAAACCTGAAAGATAGTGACACTGAAAACCTCGGCCGTGAAAGCATTTATCAAAGGGGTAGTTGTTTCAAGTGGAATCTTTTTTTGTTGTGCCTGCAGATTGCTTGAATACTTTGTATTGATATGATTTGCTATTTCACAATTCTAACACTTTGACAACTCAACACCATTATGACATTGTGTGTGATTACCAGTTATAAAGTAAAGTAATGCAGACAGGTTGAGAATAATAAATTCAAGGCATTTTAATCTTGACTTGTTCAATGGTTAATGTCATTCATGATACGAACCCTATAATAAAATAAAGCACAAAGTAATGCTGCAGTTCTCCAGAGATTATGTGAGAAAGCAGAGGCGCATAAATCTTTAATCAGAATAATCATGAACACGCAGATCTTGTCAGTAGGAAACCTGCATTAGTTTCTCATCTCTTCATACCCAGTAGTCACGTAACCTGTTTTGCCTCACTTCAACCTTCGCGTAATCAGGAGAAAATTCATTTTTATTTCATTTTATTTTTGATGAACTGCAAAAAAGTAAATAAATAGTTGAATTCTCACTTGTGATTCCAAATCTTGCACGCTGGGGCAGAACACGGCCTCTAAACTTTCCTTCAACTTTCTGTCCACGTCCATTACTTTCATCATGTTAAACAGCAAATTCAAACCACATGAAAGATTCGTTCGAGCTCGGCAGAGTTCAAAGTTGGCACTTTTCAATTTTTCGGTAACTTCAATTATATCGGAGTGAGTATCCTCTAATAAAATTTCCAAGTTTGTCAAAGGGCTTGGATTTTTCATTTTAAACTTTGCTATTAGTCTCTTCTGGATTATTCTATATTGGGAGCTCAGCTGACATAAACATTCCTGAAAAATGTTATGAAATATACTTATATTTTGATGAGAACTGTGAAGTTTTTGGTTTTCATTAAATATTCAATATATACTTCGGTTAGACAAGAAATATTAATTGAAATTGAATATATATTTTGGAAGTGATCAATAGCTCAGCGTTAAAGATACTATGATTATGGTGTTTTTGATTATTCTTCAACTGATGTTTCACGTTACATGTGGGGATCTTGTCAAAAACGCTTTTTGAAATTATGGAAGATTCACCCCTGAACACCCCAAGGAAATCTAATAATTTTTTTCAATAGTATTCATTTACGCTGTCTGTTAAAAATACATAGAATTTTCACTTATCTGAAAAATATTATTTATTCATCAATTTTTATTTTGTTCCCTTCAAATAAGCCCCCCTTGAAGATGACACAATTGTGCCAGAGTTTTTTACAATCCCCGAAACAGTTCTGATATGCTCTTTTTGGTATTTCATTGATCTCTCTCAACGAATATTACAGGAGTTTTTTCCCAAAACCAAATCGTTATTTTTAACACCTCGATACGTGTTTTGATCACCAAGAGATCATCTTCAAAGAGGAAGATTAAAACTCAATGAATCGGTTTTTATATCCTCAATCGCCGCAAAACACCAACCTATCATGGATATTTTCGAAGTTGGAACAGGAAAAAGTCACAGGTGGCCAAATCTGATGAATACGGTGGCTGAGGCATGTTTATGGCGTAGCTTCTGGTCAAAGAATTACGAACAAACAATGACGAGTAAGCAGGTGCATTATCTTGATGCAAAAGCCATGAATTGTTCTGACGCGCTACGCTACGATAATCGAAAAAACAGTGAGGAACGAATTCGGCGTACTTTGGTTTCTATGTCACGGCATGAGACAGCCGCTATGTCAACATTCTCAGCAACTTCTCTAATAGTGATCAGACGATTGTCCGTAACAATTTTACCAACATCATCATCAGTTGTTGACGAGCTGGGCGTCCAGGGCGAGCATCGTCATTTACATTTTCACGACCACTTTTGAACATTTTTCTGACTCAGAGTACAATCACCGTATGCCACTGTCAATAATTTAGGTGTTTTTGAGCACTTTAGTCAATTTTTCACACAAAATTTGATGCAAATTATTTGATCTATTTTTTCAATAGCAGAAAATTGACGAACATGCAAAACACTTCTAACTTGTATGTCTCTCATCAAAAAACTAGACAAGCTAAATAGCTAAAACTGTGATTATATGTTTGAGACGAGTGTGCCATCATAAAAAAAATCGTCAATAGAATGTACGTGGCCCGTGAAATTTGAACATTTTCCTTATTTTTTGAACAGTATATCACAAGAAGATCTGCAGGACTATGACTGTCAAGTGAGATGGAGAATAAAGGTTCTGAAAATCCTATAAAACGATAGAAAACAATTTGAAAACTCAATTCATGCAATTTCATTGGCATTGCGAACTATTATAGTGATTGAAAAATTATTCGAAGATGATTTCCAAAGTTCAAAGAACATTTTCTGGCACTAGGATACAAACTCAGCTCACCTCTAATGAAAAACCATGTTTTGACTCCAAATTTATTGTCGAAAATTGAATATTTAATGAATGATATCAATGAAATGAGAAAAACTATTTCAGAGTGAAACGAAAAACGATCATTTAAAAAATCGCACAGTGATAAAAATCATTTGAATTAACTTTACAAAAAATAAAAAATCTTTTCGATCTGATATTAATGAAATTAGTTGAAAATACATTTCTCAAGTAGTAATATGAAATTATGAAACAACAAAAAAATTAATTGGCGCTCCGGGGCGACTTCATCGATTCCAGTGGCGCATTTGCTTTTTTAGCTGCAGGAAAACTCGGAGAAACCTGCAGCACCACATCATCTGAAGATCTTGATCTAACAATGTCCTCTATCTCACAAAATAAAATGTAGGGTATTTCCAGATGCTCCAATAAATTCAATACATTCAGTGACACGACTATCGCCAAACTTAAACCAGTCTGTAATAATGACCAGATTCAACGCCAGAACCACAGTGAACAATGACTGCATGAAGTTATAACACAGATTAAGTACGTTATAATGAAAAACAAAGAGTGAAAATTCCTCAGACATTCATAAGAGATACCACATCAACTGAAAACAGAAAGTTAACAACAATTTCTGATATGGGAAAAAATCAAATTAAACTCACAACAATCATTTTGTCTATTGATTCTCCAAATAGTGAAATTTCAGAATCAATAACAAATATACCTACTGACCCGTGCAAATAATTTTGAAAATGAATAGTAGGTACACCAAATATTTGTTTGAATTTTCTTGTTTCGTTGATGAAAAATGCATTCCAATTGATGTGCGGCCTATATTTTTAGTAATATTTCTCCAAAACTAGTTGGAAAAAATATGAAAGAGATGGAATAGAATGTAACAGAATGGCCAATTCAACCAAAGTAATTTTTTTGAAATAACCAATATTTACTTTTGATTCAAGTTACTTTTCATTTGGTGGAATTCATTACAAACGATTGTAACAATTTTCCCAATAATCTCTCATCTATACAGTGTGTTTCTAATAAGATGTTCTTTGAGGATGTGAATCCTTAGGCGATTTTAAATGAACCTATGTTCTAATACTCTCAACTTTTGAGCTACCTCGTATAAAAATCTTCAAAAAAAAAAGAATTTCCATCATAAGTTCAATAAATTCTCAGATATATTTATGAAATTTGGCACACGCCCTATAAACATGAAGAATAGAAGATTCATTAGAAGTTAGATATTTAAAAAAAATATCATGTAAGCCACTACTCTTTCCTGAA
>WOGN01002483.1:0-22538 GCA_015342105.1 Leptinotarsa texana
TTTCCAGAGGCGAAACGACAGACTTGGTATGATGAGGAAAGAATTTCTTTTGACCAAAACAATCAGTTACTGCTGTTTTTTTCCTTTTCATTTGTAAAACCCTGTTGGAAATCATAATACGTGTTACGAAAGTTGAGGAGATTTTCAATTCTAGTCGACATAATCACTTTGAACAACTTGGAGAAGGTTTTCAACAAACGCATTATAAAGTATTAATCAATACTATTATCACAAGTTTCATTTGATCTGGAAATTTTACTGACACTAAACAAATGGTGAATAGTACTAACACATTGATGACGCTAGTCTCATTGCATTCACCGCTTTTTCAGTTAGTACTAACCTTCTTAAGAAAACTGTTGAAATTTCAAGGTAATCTGCTCACAAATTTGTGAGTTGTTGTTCTAAGAGTGACACTACTTTTGTTATTTTCAAAACAATGGATCAAAAATAGTGTCGTGTTTTAATTTTTCTTGATGAGAAAAAATACCCTTCAAGCGAAGCGATGGCTTGAAAAGTATTAAAAGGACTCCGCTTCATCAGAAAAAACATTTAAACGTTGGTTTGCTCAAAAAATCATTGCGTGAGTAACTGACATTGTGAAGATATCAAAATAACGTGTTGGTTTTATATTGCATGAGCATTTGACTATGTGAAAGCCCTGTTCAAAGTGGGTGCCGCGCGAGCTCATTGTTGACCACCAACAAAAATATATTGGTAATTTTGAGCAGTGTTTAGCCATGTTCGAACAAAACAAACCGACATTTTTGCGTCGATATGTAACAATGGATGAAACGTTGATCCATAACTTCACTCTGAAATCAAAACGATCGTCATTTGAGTGAAAAGCAATTGATGAACCTCGTCCAAATCACAAATACATCAATCAGCTGTAAAGGTTCTGGCCTCGGTATTTTGGGATATGCGTGGTGTGATATTCATCGACTATCTCTTGAGAACAGAAATACAATCAATGGTGAAGATAAAATAGCGTTATTTGTGCGTGTGGAGGCCAAAATTACGATAAAACGACCCCATTTGAAGAAAAAGACTGCTGCTTCAGCAAGACAATGCACAGTATCAAAAATCAATGGAAACTATGGCATAATTGCATGAAATAGGCTTAAAATTTCTCCTGCATACACCAAATTTGCCAGATTTGGCTCCAAGTGACTACTTGCTGTTCGCAGACCTCAAAAAATACTACTGGTAAGGATTTTCGCTCGAATGAAAAAAATATTACCGGTCATTGAAGGTGGTTGACAATGTTTCGTGGTGTATTTCATCAGTTCGGACTTCCATTGTCTGTTCCACTGGTTTAGGGGAATGTGGATGATTTCAGTTTGAGCCCACTTGATGTTATGTTGATGAGTCCAAACATGCTCTGCTATTCCAGATTTTCTGGTTTCTCCTCGCTGTTTGCGTTTCTTGTGCTCAGCAATGCGAACTTTCAATGGCCTCTCAGTTTCACCGATATGTGATTCTCCGGAATCGCAGGGTATCCGGTAAATGCAATTTTTGGTTTCGCAATCCGCATTTGGTGGCCTGGTTATTTCATTATTTTTTTGGTTGTTGCTTGCAAGTTATTTCTTTGTAATTTCAGTTTTTTCGAGATTTTTGACTTTCGACCTCGAATAAATTTTTTTTCTAGGCATCGCAATCATTCGGAATTTTGAAATAGTTTTGCAAAAGTGGAATGTCAGAGTGGTACTGAAATATTTGGGTGGCTCTTGATAAAGCCAGTTTTGAACAAAAAAATGCGTTTTCTTTTTGAGGACCGGAACTTTTCAACCGAGGTTAAATGCCTTGATACAGGAAAATGAACAAACTTGTTCATTATTCAAGGTGAAATATCATCAGCGTTACTCAGTTTATGTTGGAGTTCCATACTTATTTCAGTAATTTCTACTTCTTCAACTGGATACAAATCACATCAAAGATGACTTTGATAATCGCTAATCTAGGTCAATTGAAGAGAAATTTCTCAATATGGTAAATATATTTCGTACTCGGTAATTCCAATCGAGACTTCTCTCTACGTGTGTCAATGTACCAACGATACTCGTAGAAACTCTAACTCAAAGTGATTGTTTCAAGAATTCATGTATCAATTACAGATAGCACATCAACACCCAAAGTTGGAGCTCTTAAATTGGAAATGGAAAGCGTTCTCATTTACTTTAGTGGGCTCGATTCAGAGATAGCATTTATTTACCCATTCTATAGAATGTTTTTTGTGGCCGTGAGGTGGGATAAATTGAATGAAACAGTATCCGGCAATTACATAAATTTTATCGAAGAATCATTAGGGCATTATTCCCAGTAGTATTATTTTAAGAACACTTGATCACGGAATGATTTTAGTATTTTTGACGGCACGAAGCCGTGATAATTAGCAGTTTATTCAATGTGTCCCTGGAGTTGTGAATAGAAAATCTGTTTTATCAATATTTTTTGAACTGAATACTTGAAGAATGCTCCACCTGTGGTTCTAATCTCTCACTCGTACATCAGTTATAGCTGTATTTGAACGAAAAATACTAGAGCTATCAGGGAAATACCAGAGGTTATGCTGGAATGTGCAGAAAATTCGTGTAAAAAAATTGATATTTGTGTTGCAGAAAATGGTCACCATTTTGAACATCTTTTGGATCCCTCTATTCAATAAAGAATTTAGGTGTTATTGTTCATATTGTAACATTTTTGGGTGAGTGGACATAAATAAAGCGAGTGTTTGCAATGTAAGCGCAAAAATGGGTTTATTTATATGGTACTAGAATCTCCAGAATTATCAGTGTTTATCTACTATAGTATGCATAATATATACATATAAACCTTCCTCCTGAAGTATTCTATCTATTAAAAAAAATCGTTGCGTAGTTCTTACGTGAAATAAATCCAAAACAAGTAATTTTTCCAATCACTAAATATGCAATACTCATCTCGAGGCGCGTTTCTTCAAGCAAGGTGGCGTCTTCAGTAGATATTAAATCATTAAATCGAGATATCAAACTATGAATGATCGATCAGTAATTGATTATGATTTCAATCTGTGATATTATTGATCTGTTTGTTGCAATTTATGAAAATTCCCATCAAATGAATCGTGAAATAGTTCAAGAAAATTCAGTTATCAAGTAATATGAGAAACGATAAGGATCAACAAAAGGATGAGGTTTTGCTGACTCTGATGAAAACTAGTTATCTCAAAATCACGAAATTTCCGGTATTTTCGGTATGGGCCATCGAATATAAATTCATTCATTTTCTCAATTATATTGAACTGTGTCACTTACATTTTGAAGTACATATAAAATCGAGACGTTTCAAATATATGTTCAAAGCGTTTAATCGATCAAATTGATTATTCGTGCCAACAACGGTATTATCTTGTTAATACATGGCAGAATCATGAAATACCTTCTCAGTATCACATATTTTCAGTACATTTTTCAGAAGTCCATCAATATGATTACTTCCGATTGAACAAATTGATGAACATGCCAACACTATTATTTTGGCTTCCGACCCATATAAGTGAAATAAATTTCAATTCACCTCTAATCGATTATAACGTTCAACATACCATTTTCTATGTTCATCCGAATGTAAAGCTTTGTTGTTTTCATAGAAGAAGTGATATGTTTCGCTCCATCCAATTTAATGGCATGGTCCTGGAATTTGTGGAAAATATACGTTCATTGTTCTATAAAATATTCCTAAAAGGTGAAATTACCTCACAAGAGAGATACTGAACGATTTAAAATGAAGAGTAAAGTTATCCTAACACCTGCTCCAACGAATTTCAGGTACTTTACTTATCATTAGTGGAATCTCCGGATTTATCCATGAATATTCATTAGTTTGGGTTTATCCTGATTAGAATATTCGTTGAAATGAAATCAGATTGTTAATCTACCGGAATGAAATAATCATCACTTTACTATAAGGAGGATGTCGAACCGATTTCCGAATGGGTCTCGCTTATGAGCAAAGTTTTATTTGAAAAAATAGACTTGATCAAAGTTGTTTGGGGAAATACTATAGTAAGATTTGGAAAGTTCAAAAACTTCCTAAGAAAGAAAGAGATATGTTGATGATAATTTTTTTGGGAAGAGGACGAGAATTTTTAAAAAATACCGTGAATGTTCAAACTTCGCGAGTTACGTATATTCGATTAGTGATTTCTTTATTTTTGTATGTTTGTTAACTCGTCTGGAACATATGTTCACAGTTTCAACTCTTTGACATAATCAGTTTGTTGGTAAGAGGCATAAAAGAGGAAAGTTTTTTGCATGTTCTGCGATTTTCTGCTATCGAAAACTCTGTGAGTTGATTGTACTCTGAGACAGAAACACGTTTACAAGTGGAACAAGCTTTTCACAGAAGGTCGTAGGTCGTTTCAGATAAGTGCTATCATCAATTGACTGTTTCATTTGTAACGTGTGTTATCCATGAAAATTTTAGCTCTTCAAAATTACATATACACAGCTTCTACGAAAATAAGGTGAGTTTCATCACTGCACCTAATTTGTTGATTGTTATTTGAGTGGGCAATGCCACCCCACGTTTTACACGAAAATTAGGGCCACTTTGCCCATCTCTCATTTAAAGTGTTACAATGTAATTTGACTTTCTCATCCTTCAGATAGAGAAAGTACTGAAATCATAAAAAAAAAAAGAATTATTTTGCCCACGAAATTTTAAAAACTTTTATGTCGTTCATAACACATCTGTCGACAGTCCTGGTAACTATGCTAGTTATTTTTTATTTACTGTGGCTCATGTAAAGCCCTGAGGAGGTGTCTTCGCCCATCTTTTATTTATAGCTTTGTTATGCACTTCACGAGGTAACTCTGCTCTCCCATATTTTATTTTTTATATAAAAGGGGGAATGATATAAAAATAAAATAACTACATAAATCACATCTAAAAACCATTTTTCGAAGATACAAATTTTATCTAGAATACCAAAAAATGGTTTATGTGAAAATTATCAACTTAAATTTTGAAATTGGGCAATGTCACCCCAATTGACCGGTATGGAGAATAGTTGTATCACTATTAGAGAAGTTGCTGCCATGCAATTTTTTCGAATATTTTTGACATGGAAAGTTCATTCCAAAATTGCTGAATTCTTACCAAAAAAGCCGTCGCATGAGCATCCCTCCGGAATTGTTGAATGATTGAGTGAAATAGTGACCTGTCATGAGTATATAGTTATGATCTTGGCTCTCCTTGGCTCTGCCAAGGTTTTGATCACTGTTTTCTTCGAAAACCGTGGCGTAATGCATCAGCCGTTCTCGCCCCATGGTAGAATGGTCAATAAGGAGTATTATTTTGATGTTATGCGACACCTGCGGCAAGCAATATGAAGAACACTTCCGGAGTTGTGAAATCATTCATAACTTTGGCATCACAATGATGCACCTGCTCACTCGTCATTACTTGTTTGTAATTTTTTGAGTAAAAACCACAACGTTATCTTAAGTCAGCCACTGTATTCACCAGACTTGGCCTTATACGACTTTTCCTGTTCCCAATTTCGAAGAGGCTTATGGAAGAACAGTGTTTTGCGACGATTGAGGTGATAAAAACCAAATTTTTGAGAGAGCTGGAACAAGTGTATTATATCTGACGGCGACTAATATGAAGGAAACAAAATAGAAATTTTCACATATAGTCAGTGGACATACTTGAAGACTGGCTATAAATCAAATCATCTAAGAAAAATTCGTTCAGGCCAGTCTCAACTCCCTACACAGTAGGTTAATGAAGTGACACCTATCAGAAAACAACTACTCCCCTGGCTAATATCACGAAGCGTAGGATTATATCCGACAGGATTATATCCGACAGGTGACAGTGCAGGATTCTTCANACAGGATTATATCCGACAGGATTATATCCGACAGGTGACAGTGCAGGATTCTTCACAGAAGTTATTCCTTTATATGCTGTTGGTGATACAACTGCCGCAATGGATTTTCAATTATCGGAACACATTTGCAGACCGGTTTCGGGCTGTTTGGCCACTCGTAGTATATATCATCAACATAAAGCCGAGGATTTCCGATAATGGAAAATCGAATTTCGTCAGAGTATCATTCCTCGAACTAAGCTGAAGCATTCAACAAAAGGAAAGGAAAGTATAAGGAGAGTGAAAGTGTTTGTTCTTCATACGAGGAATTGGGGAAATTTCGAATATGCAGTTGGTTATCGTTCACAGGCAGATGGGGCGACGACAAACCTATTGTTTGTTATATGCTTTAGTTTAGTTCGGAAATCATCGACTTTATGTTGATGATATACACTACCTTGTACTGACGAGTAGCCAAACAGCCCGAAACCGGTCTGTGTTAGGAATCACACGTTAAAAGGTAAGACTTTGTTAATCCTTAGCTCGCACAAGTTTCGACTTCTGAGGGTTATCGTTCATAGGGGTGTGACAGCTGGTTAACGGTAAAACAGATTTTTTCAAACAGATTTGTTTGGAGTTTTCCCAATAATTCATTAACACTAATGGATGAAATTTCAAGTGTTCCTTTGGATGTGTATGATTCTGGATTCATTTAGGTTCTAATGAAGTTCTTACAGCCAATTATTATTGCATCTTCGACATTCCTCTGAAGTGATAGATTTTCAGAAGCAAAAAACATGCAATTGACAGATAGAGAAAATCTTAGAAAATGTACGGTATCCTTCATAAAAACTATGTTCCTGACAATATTTCATCATCTTAATAGACTCATTTTGAATATTAACTACACTATACTACATCATATTTACCGTTCCAAGTTTTTTGTTGTTGCCCTAGTCCATTATTCTTTATCTGTGGCGCAAATGAAAGAATGTTCTTTGTAACCTCATTACATACTAGTTTTAGTTCACCTTTTTCAGGAAATTTCATTATTGCGAATATAACGAACTGAATGAAATTGTAGTTTATTGCTTCATTCACATTTTGCTACGTTCAATATGTTGCATTCCCTGTTGGCGTTCAGCTAGATATATTCTGATAAATACTAAAGTTGAGACATTACGAGTAAGTGGACTGGTTCACCAAGGTTTATGACGACTACTGGGATTCGCACAATGATGCTGACATGGGAGACCATTATCTCGTTGGAAGTTGATCTAATTTCGAACTTGAAGAACTTTTACGTTTCAAGAGTGTTAGCGCACTTTCAGAATTGATGTATCTCCTAATTCAGAAAAAAATATTTGATAAAAAAAATCATTCGTTACATTTTGATACATAAACTGAAAATATTTTCTGACTTTTGATAACGTATTTGAATAACAGTTTAGAATTTTACCAAATGTTCAATGGAAAAAAAATAACAGATCAAAAATGCACCAAAATAGAGTAATTACATTACATCACATATTGCAAAACTCGTTTCTCGCTGTCTGTCCCTATGTATATGCTTTAGGTCTTTAAAACTACGAAACAGATTTTGGTGTGAGTTTTTTTAATAGATAGGGTGATTCAAGAGGAAGATTTATATGTATATAACACGCATAATTTAGTCTAGAAACACTGATGATTTAAGAGGTTTCAAATGTGAAAAAAACATCCGCAATGGTATATGTCACTCTCTTGGGGATAACCCACAATAACTATTCTGTATCCTCGAGAAATTATATTAATTCTTCATCCAATCAACTACCTTAAATTCATCTATTAAATATCAGTATGGCCCTTCACATCATGTAATTCAACGACTATGACGACCCTGAAATGCGCGGTACGTTGCCTTGACAGAGCATCCATTTTAATAAATCAATTCTATCATTTGCATGTGTTGTTGAATGCTATATTTATTCATAATTATTTTATGAAACATACTGAATTGATGACAAATAATTTGACAGACAGTGGCAGATCTTATTCGGTGGTCGTTTGTCGAAGAATGGCAATAGACTACCTTGAAAAACTCGTTTAATTTTGATATTAGTTGAGAAGTTGTGAGGAAAGATGGCAATGCTTGCGTCTAGCAATGCATTCCTATTTCAGCCAAGTGCCACTGATGAATCTTAGTGGGTTGAAACAGCTCTATCTGAAATTGAATTAAGAATGCTTCGCTTTTTGGGCTATGCTTTCATTCAGTTACCTTGCAGTGAAACCTGCTATGGATGTATCTCGCTTGGATTTTCAACGGACCGCCTTGTTTATCTTTGATATTCGCGAATTGAGTCTTTCATTTAACGTGTTAGGAATCACACGTTAAAAGGTAAGACCTCGTTAGTCCTTAGCTCGCACAAGTTTCTCAACTTCTGAGAGTTGTCGTTCGTATGGGGGCGGCAGCTGATTAACGAAAAAACAGATTTTAAACAGATTTTTTTTATAGATGGCGTATTCATAAAGAGAGACATCATCAGCATCAACTTCTCATTACCTTGATTTCAATTCTACATACGTAGGAGTGATTCGTGGTACTGTTTCCATCATGTCATCATTGTATGAATAGTAAACGTTAATAGTAATTGTTATTTCTCAATAAATAAAAATATCAATTTTTGGAAACTAATGCAATAAAACATTGGGTTCATATTCCTGAAATCATTTCTCTATTGATGAGATATTTTTTGAGCATTATGTTATTTAAAAGTAAATATCTAGACCTAGAGTATTTTTACTTGTAGATATATGAATAGTTGTTGGAATATTATTTCATAACAAGTTTTCTGCAGAATCATTTCTGAAAAATCATACTTTATCCATTCATTTACGAATATAACTTTGATATAATATCCTCAAGTATTCATTTCGATTTCGATTCGAAGTGTTATGACAAATCACACCCAACGCAGCTCATCATTAACCATCTATTGAACCTCGTTATCTTTATGCTTTACAATGCCAATCAACAGAAATATCCCATAAACTGGATGAGCTTATCCCTAAACGATAAAATGCATACATCAATTATTTCTAATCCAAGTTGATGATGATCAGATTATCGCAATTGCCAGTACCTCAAATGATATGCAAAATAGGGTAATAGTCAGGTTTTCACTGGATCCCCGGAAAGAATGATCGGCGCTAGTGTGTCGCATATATTTTCGGATTTATTGAATCCAACCTTCAAGCAATATTGTAAAGTATAAAAACTCTCACGTATCAGTTGTGTTATTAGAAATACATAATATATAAAATCATGTGTTGTTACTTCGAAGAGTAAAATATTACTGACTCTGGATGCGAAGCTTCGAAGATGTGTGTTCCTGCGAGAACTGTCTTGTTGGCATCTGGAATAGGTTGGTGGTACTGCTAGATCAGCGAGGATTTAACTATCGTGAACAGCGGGGTAGTTGGACAATGTATAAATCGGTTCCTTCATTGCAGTTGGTTCTCTTCTTGACTTGACTTGTTATTGGTACAACATTGAAGTATATTTTTTCTGTACGAGAAGTAATCTATCATTAATATGATAAATGAGTAAATTACTGAAGTTCATATACTCGATGACTGGTACTGATTGATATTATCTACTTGGATAATGAATTGTAAAGCTTCATTTGAATCAGTAGGTCTCATGCAACGAATTGTGGTTCCGAAAGGCTCTCTCAATCCAGATAAGCTAATGAATAATATAATTTGCATTTTAAAAACTTTCTAATGTTCATCTGCTTCATGGGAATCGATATAGCAACAAATCTGATTGAGAATTTGTAAAATACGATCAAAAAAGTTTTCAGCCGAGTATTTTTTTATTATAAAAAATCTCTTTCCATCAGTTCGAACTTCCATTGTCTAATATCACTTGATTTGACATCCCGAAAAAAATGAAAGAAATTAACCGAAAATAACATTTTTATTAAACAAAGAACTGAAATTACAAAGAAATAACATACAATTAATAACCAAACAAATAAAAATTGAAAATTGATAAAAGTTGAAAATGAAAAAATTGAAATATTATCAACAAAAAATAAAAATTGAAAGATTTCAAACCAAGTTATGTCACGACGTTTCGATTGTTAGTATCCACAATCGTCTTCGGGTGATAACTGTTGTTATCACCAGTTGGTTGTTGCTTGTATGTTATTTCTTTGTAATTTCAGTTTCTTTTAATGAAGTTGTTATTTTCGGTTATCTTTTTAATTTTCTTCAGGGTTGTCAAATCAAGTTATATTATATTATATTATATAAATATCTGAACAGGCTGTATAGCATTGATCTGCAAAATTTCTAAAAAGTGTGATTTTTTAACAGTCCAAGTTTTGACATTTTGAATATTGAATACTAGTTTAGCATTTTATGTTACTTTACTAATCAAATTTTTCAATGAATACCTATGTATTTTGAAAATAATTTAGATTTTCGGCATCATAAATATTAGAAAATGGGCTATCACAAGTATTCAAAAATCTATTAAGTTCATTTGGGGTCCCATCGAATTGAGAAACGCAATGTAAATATTCGTGTTCGAAAACATTTGCCACTTCTCATGAGTTTGAAATATTCAATTCTGTTTTTTTTATAAGATGTATTTATTACTATAGATTGGAATTGATTGCGAATTTATATTAGTTCGATTTAAGAAGGGGTTCATGGATTTGGATTGAAAATGGAATTTTCAGTTGAAGACAATAATTGAAAAATATTTTCAAACGACATAACATCAGAGTATTCACAATAAAAGGAGAAGGGGACGATGGCGTTCCTCTTCTCGCCAACAGCTTCTGCAGATCTTTGATTGACTGGGTTTCGACTTTTGAAAATTATTGTCGTTTGTTGGGGACGATAGCTGGTAAACGGAAAAACAGATTTCACTTGCCAGACAAAAAATTTTCTACACATGTTTCCACTTTTTTTGTCAATATTCATTGTTTAGTTCATTGTTTCATACTCATTTTTACTATAAGTATGATTTTGTAATGGTATTCAAAGGAAAAAATCCGTGACCTCACGATTTGATTTCTACAAATTTATTAGAAAAATATATCACGACATGTTTCGCTAACGCAGTAGCTTCTTCAACAGTGATTTGAATACAGCTACTGTGTGATATATGTGAAACATGTCGTGATATATTTTTCAAATGAAGTTTGTGTATATCGAATCTTGGTGTGTAGTTCATGAAATTACTATGAATTTTCATCAAGTAACGGCCGAATTAATCAGAGAATTATAGGCACTGAAGAAGATTTCCATCAGAAGCGAAAACTTGGCAAAGTGAAGCAGATGTTTTCAAAAACTACACCTCACGATTTGATTTCTACAAAATTTATTTGGAAAATATATCACAACATATTTCGCTAGCAGAATAGCTTTATCAAATGATTTCATATCACTTAATAGAGCTACTGTGCTAGCGAAACATGTTGTGATATATTTTTCAAATGAAGTTTGTCAAGATCAATTCGTGAGGTGTAGTTTTTGAAATTACTATGAATCTTCATCAAGTAACGGCCGATTCAATCAGAAAATTAAGCAGATTTTTTCATTTGGATTTGTGACTGAGCGACTCCATTAATCCATTTTCCTGTATATTCGTTACGATGCCTATTGGATTATCTATTCTCAGATTATGAGGGTGAATATGGCAGAATATAATGATTGCAATGTGTTGACCAGGGATCAATTTTCACTGGAGTAGAAGGAGTATAACCCTCTAAAATATCCAGCCCACCATTGAATAAAGCAAATCACGTAGCAATAATGAGGTTTATTTCGAAATATACAGTTTCAAGAGAATTCAACGCGCTTCTCAAACTAATACCCCCATTAAGATTCAAACGGCATGCCAGGTTGTGGTTTGGATGACTGTTCTCTATACCAAAACAATAATTGCTGTCACTTCTCTTTGAAAACTTGCAATACCATATACAAAATTCAAAATTCAACATCATTGTAGAGATTCAATTTGCAGTGATCTGGGAGTCATAAGACATAATACAAAACAAAACATCATTTTCTATACATATAGTTAATTTACTTTCGATTCCAAACGGATAGTTTTCTACAGTAAAAATTATAGCAAAATAACTATCACAATATGCTGAAATGTGTACACTTGGAACAAGAAGCAAGATGAATTATCAAATGGGGAGGGTACCCATAGAAGCATTATATATGAAGCATCTCATCTGCCTCTTTCATCTTCAGGCAAACAGAAATATTTTGGAAAGTATAACATAATGTGATAGCGAAAAAATTACCACATTGAGAATATTAACTTAACAATGGAGGAGAGAAGTGATGAATGTTTAATGGAAAACCTGATTTGTGGAAAGTGCCTACCCAACAAAGATATACCTATCAATTTTTACCATAATTGTAGGAATTTCTTATATATTTCCGTTTGCCTATTTCATCAGAGCAAACTAGGGCACTATGTACATTCCGGGAATAGTAAATAAAAACAAATATTTTTTGATGAAAAGGGCTTTATTGTTTTTCTAAATATCCCCTCAACGATCAATACACCTTTGCATTAGTTCAAACCATTGGTTGAAGTAGTTTTTCCAATTCCTTTTGAGATACCTCCAAAACATGATTTTCGAATGCTTCAACTGCTTCTTCGGCTCTCGTTAATCGTTGACCACATAGTTTATTGATATTCGAGAATGAGGATGTCATTGGGTGCCAAATCAGAATTGTATCGAAGATGTCATCAATTCGATGTTTTGACTGTTCAAAAATTCACCTGTTTGACGAAATGTGTGAGAGCTCGCATTGACATGATGGAGAATGATTCGTCTTTGGCGGTTAGTGTTACGAATTTTTAAAAAAGGTTTCTGCAAACAAATGATTGTGTACCACTCGGAATTGACTGTTCTACATTTTTCAAGCAAAACAGTGGTCACATGACCCATTCGGCCGAAGAAACAGGCGACCATTTGCTTCGCTGTGCTTCTTTCACGAACAACTTTTGTTGGATTTAGCTTGTCTTGGAATACCCACATGGTCGATTTATTTCCGGGTCATACGCATATATCTATGATTTGTCACCTGTCACGATTATATACATGGTTTTTGAAGGACCGCAGTCGAACTTTTTAATCATTTCATTACACCTCTTGACGCGAGCCTTTTTTGTACGATTGACAAATTATGGAGTATTCAACGAGAACATTTTTTTACAACTGAGTGTTCATGCAATATCGAATGTATTGAAGTGAACCTAATATGCAAGGATGCCTCTATCTTACAATATGTCACATGATGCTCTTGCATTACCAGTTTACGCGCTGCATCGATGTTTCGTGACATAAGAACGACCTTCACGGAATTTATCGGCGACCGAACTACGACCACGATTGAATTCACTATACCAGCGTTATACTGTGGCCATACAAATAACTGAGTTCATCGATACATTCTTTTCGAGATAATCCACGTCGACGGTTGTGATAAATAATCCAATGAAAATCTTCTCTTGAAATTAGCATTTTTTGGACAAATTGATTTTTTTAACGCACTGTAAACAAAACAAATAGTATTTGTACATCAAAACGTTGTGAGTTCATTTATGTTGAAAAGCCATAAGACAGAAAACATTTTGGTATAAAAACAATTCACTTTCAATTCTGTTTAATCCAGAACATACGTTCATGATTATGATGTGAAAGTGTGCTGCAAGAAGCGTACCTTGTACTTCGATAAAAACTGCGTCTCCTATTTATATCAATGTAGAATTTTATATGATATATTGAATAAGGCTAATTCCTACTACACGTCTTGATGATGTCTTATGGGTACAAGTATATGAACTCATATTTTCATTCAAAGTGTCAAGCAAAGCTCTGTATTTGAAAATAAGCACACGTTGCGTAGCGAAGACAAATGAATTATTTCAAAACATTTTTTCTTTGGGAGCGCGCAATCTCATTTCTCACTTTATGAAGGTTTCGATATACGGTAGCCGGTTGCATTGTATATAAGTAAAGAGATGTAAATTCACTCCTGGTCGGCTTCTTTGATGTTTCGGGTAGAGATTTTATTTTTTGCTGGTATGTGGCAGGGTAAGAGGGTGTAGGCTAAGAACTCTTTTGCACCTCTGCAGGAGGTTCGATCAAAAAATATGTGGCCATGATTTGACTTCATCATTGCTACGAGAAACTACCAATAAATGTATAATATGATTGACAAGGTGATGAAATGAAAGTATATTTTATATTGTGAGATTATACAATTTAGGTCAAAAACTTACACTAATCTATTCTAAAGGTTTTTCAGAATGATGACTTTTATTTTTTTTCAACATTTGTTTCCAAATTTCTATTTCAAATTTCGAAGTATAATGAATTCTTACCCTTGTGAAAGAATAAAATAAATAATCCAAAGGAAAATTATCACATGGGTGAGAAATGTTGAATTTTGAAAACATTGTTTTGTGCTTTGCCTATGGAATCAGTGGCACATAAATTGCTGAAATAATTAAGAAATTCTGTCTCTAGATGAATGATATATTGTAAAAATTAATCTGAAGGCATATATAAACTTACAAACTGTTTGGCTACTGTATTATTATATGCCTTGAAATAACTATATACATTTGTTTCATTCAGTGTGGTAGTAGCCACCGCGGCAAAATTTGTACATAGTACACATGAATCTTTTCTTAAACACATAGCCCAAGCTGAGGCCTCCTGGAGTGGCTAAAGTTCTGTAATCATTTGTCTCTACTCTCAAAGGGTTCATATAGATTTTTTGGAACTCCCACAAGAATCTTCATTCTGTTTATGGGAGCATCTGTAATACTAGATAGAATCTCACTAGTATCTTCCAGACAGTTAGTTCCTTCTGCCTGTATGAAATACTAAAGAGTAAATGTGTTTCTGAAAGCCCTGGAGATTGAATATGAGTTGGGTTTTTGGCATTTCCCCAAGTATTTTAAAGTTGACCAAAATAATTTTCCACACAGCCCTTATTTATATTCTTCGTCAATATGTAGGAGTGTCCTTCACTATGTAGGTTTTTTCAAAGTTGCAGAAATGCCAAAATTCTTATCTGCTATTCCTTTATCCCTCAATGAATCTCATTTGCCTAGTCTTGTGTTTTCCTTTGTTTGATATTACAGTTAATTTGCTGAAAAGTATTTTCATTTCTTTCAGAAAATCAGTTTGTTTTGATATTCCCAAAAAAAATGTTTGTTGAAATATTTCACAACGTCTAATCTATTTGAATTCAAAATATCACTTTATCCATTTTTTTAATGAATGTAGCCGTTCCTATTGCTGCTGATGGTATTTGATTGAAACTGGCATAAGTATTCATCGCTGTGACTACCGAATGACTAAAAACTTGACTCGCTTATTTAACCTTCATCCTATGAAATTTAGTTGGAAATAAATGAGAATCAATAATTGATGAATGTAGGAGATCATGATGAAAAGAGAAATGAAAATTTCTATGTTTTTACCACTTTTATTTGTAACTAACGTTACTGCAGTTTCGTCCTATATGAACATTTTCAAACTTAAACAATAAGACTATTGTTCGAATTTGAAAATGTCCACATAGGACGAAACTGCAGTAACGTTAGTTACAAATAGAAGTGGTAAAAAACATAGACATTTTCATTTCTCTTTTAAAAATGAGAATCAGTAATTGGGTGCTAGTCTATATTGCTTTTCTTTATCCAAGTCGTAAAGTTGTTGAAGATAACTTTTGTTCGTTGTATATTCATCAAATTTCAAAAAGTCATCGAAAAAATGGTTTTTGCTTCATTTCAGCCGATGAGGAGTACCAAAAAAGTACAATTTTTGTTCTCAACAACAAAGAAATATTGCTGCTCTACAGTCACTTCGAAATATTTTCTGGCAAATTTACAAAAGTTAAAACCTACATCTGAAATGATACCCCTAACTCTCAATCCAATTTTTAATAATTGTCTAAGAGCTTCAATCACAATACTTTTTATAACCAGTATTGATGTGGATGAATTGATAAAAAAGTATGCAACAGGCTGTATCTAGTTCGAATGTATGCCTTTTGCCATGACTACTAAGGCATATTCTGCTATAGAAGCCGTTATCTTGTTAACTAATTCCTCAAAACCAACTACTATTCTATCCTTTCCTATATTGTAAAATAAGTGTGAATTGATGCTCATTTCATCGAAACAAAAGTAGCAATCCTTATCTTGATTACTGAAGTTATCGATTTTTAGTAGGATGTTCGTTATATATTCATTACTTCAACTTTACATAATGAATAATAGAAAAACATACCTTTTTTTGTCAATTGGAAACCGAAAAAATGAATACCGACATCACCCTGCAAATTACAGCTCATTTTGAAACTAGACACAAATTTTTCACAAATACAAAACCACCACTTACAATGACTCACTCTGTAATAATATTCCATACCTCAATTTGGCTAGCTTGGTAAACGCCTCAGATTCAGTTGGTTGCGCTGTAGTTCAGCCGCGCATAAAATTTGAGGTGGGAAATTTGACCCAAATATAGCGGAGAGTGAATTTACTTGTGTTTACTTCTATATGGTGCCGGTTGGGTTGACGTGAGCGGTATGCTCCACTCATTTGATCTACTGCTGAGAAAAGCCCAGTTTAAAGGTAATACCTCGTTAATCCCTAGGTCGCACATGTTTTAACTTCTGAGGGTTGTCGTTCGTAAGGGGGCGATAGCTGGTTGACAGAAAAACAGAATTTTTCACCTCTTCGACTAGTTGTTTCCAAGTTATCTCTCAAAAACATTTATGGACTTCTGGCAGAATCTTCCAGGATTGGCTCCCTCCAAGGCGTTCATCCACCCTTCGAAGCTTGATACCAAACAGTTGTTGGACTACAGTAGGGGTGAACTACGATGTCTAACAGGCCTTCTTACATGTTACTGGAGTGTCTTCCGACAGTCCAGAGACTTGTACTGTCGGAAGACAGTGTATGTATCCTCTGTCTCTGAAATGATGAAACAGCAGAGCATATACTATGTGCTTGCCTTGCTGGGGATCGAATCAGGTTCTAATTCGGCAGATCCGTACACTCACCATCTGACCTGAAAGACCCCTCACCATACAAACTAATCGGCTTCGTTAAGGAACTGGTTTTATTTGGCCGAGTGTGAATAGGTGTAAGCCACAAAAAACCCTTGTGGGTTGCGGTAGAGGATCGAATAAACCCACCCACTTTAGACCTACCTACCTACCTACATACCTATAGTCACACACTCTCTTATATTTTTCGAGTGGAAAGTAAAGACACTTTCACATCGAATGTAATTACATTAAACTAATATAATAAAATATATTAATGAATCATAGAGTATATCGACCTTTGTTAGGGTAATTTCTCCTTCCATAATTTCAAAAGTGAAAAATTGTAATGGAGAACTTTATATGAGTGTAGAGGGCAAACTTTTCAGTTCACCCTGAAAAGTTACTTCGTAAATTCAAAGTATTTTTTACGAAGGAGAATATTTTATTCATTATCGTATTCAATAATCTTCCATATAATAAAAAAAGATTAAACATATGCTTATATTAACATTTCGAGGGCTAATATCTATCTCCGTCTTCACAATTGTAAAAATATAGTGAATCTTGCAGTTTTTCATTTGGTTCTTTCAATTTCAGATTTAGACAGAAACTAATGAATCTTGTAATTTTGTTATCGATTCGTTTCATTTTCAAAACGTCGTCGATGAATGCCAAAGTAGACCATTTTTCTGGCAGATTTAGGTCTCTGTATAATTTCTTAGCTCTTTTCTCCATTTTTACAAATTATTTGATAGAGGTTACTGATGAAAAGAACATTTTTTGTGTGAAATACTTTGAATTCACACAGTAATTAATGGGGATCAATTAAAGAGTTTGCCCTTTCTACACCTGTATAAAATTTGTCATTGAAATATGTATATTTTGTCAGATTCTGGAAGGTGAAAGAAACCCAAAACAAGGTCGATACAAACTTTGATATTTTTGGCAAAAAATGACTACCGTCAATATTCATTAAATCACTTTTTGTAAACCAATAATAATTTTTCCAACAAAAAAGATCATTCAGGAAAGTCATGTGAAATATCACTTTCAATGAAAAACTAATTTTTCCTATCTTTCAAACTCAAGTAGAAGAGTGCTTTCATCAATGATCAGTTAGTTTATTTCCAGAGAAAAAACAAATCACTACTGCTTACTGACGTTGAATTTCCAATGCACATTT
The DNA here is from genome assembly GCA_015342105.1 of Leptinotarsa texana. Classification (NCBI taxonomy): domain Eukaryota; kingdom Metazoa; phylum Arthropoda; class Insecta; order Coleoptera; family Chrysomelidae; genus Leptinotarsa; species Leptinotarsa texana. The sequence continues at coordinate 18,138 of WOGN01002483.1, forward strand.
CTCAGAATCATTCGGATAAATACCTCCTGATTAATGCAAAACCTGTATCCAAGTGATATCTCTTGCTGAGTTTCTGTTTCCTCGGGTAATTTATGTCTGCAGGGGAGACCGAGGTTGTCGCTTACGAATTGTTGTAGAATAGATTCCATTAACTTGAATTGGGAACCGATTTCTAGAAAGAAACTTCAAGATACATGAAACTGATTTCTCAATTATAAGTTTTTACTTCTGAAATCGAATATATTACTTTTTCATTTTTATTGAGTTGTTGTTAAAGTGAAATGGAGTATTAGTGGATTACAAAAATCCTCTTATAAATATAATCGCCTGTCATCATACAGGAAAACATTTTCACGGAAAATAATTATATCAGATTGAAATGAAAAGGCATATTTTTAGGAGAGATTAATTTTTGGGAAAGTATTTGGCCGTTTACTTCCCCATCTTGTATATTACTGGAGCTTTTTCCCAACATCAAACCGTTCTTTCAACACCTCGTTACCAAGTCATCATCTTCAAGAGACAGATCAAACTGATACAATCTTGATAAAAAATGTGGGAATCATCCAAAGGAGGGAAGAAAGCAATCAATTTAAAAAATTACTCCTATATAAAGATGTGTAGATCATGCAAAGAAGTTACTTTCAGACACAAACTGGAACGAAAAGTCCTCCTCAAACAGCTACTTTCTTGTAAACATTGAATTACATGAAGTAAAAATACTTTCAAAACTGATATTTTAATATAAATAAAACGAATTATACTAAAAGCACTTTCATCATTTAGGTGTGTACTCCAAACATTCGTATGAAATCGAATCAGATATCATTCACAGGATTCCTACACAATATAATTGATGAAAGAAGTAAAATTCCAATGCCATTCTCATCGATGTTTCCGATGTTTTGCTGTAAGACACTTGCCTTATCAACTCTTCAGTAGAAAATATCTGTATGGATAACATATCAGATTATTCTGCAATTATTGTGGCAATATTTGTTAAAATTGAAAATCCTTGAGGAGCTCTACCTCGGTACCTGTGCGAAAGTAGCGATTTACGTTGGTTTTGAATCGCTGGAATTTATTTGGGAAAACGTTCTCAGAAAATGTATTCCATATACACGCAGTTCTTCAGATGTGAAAGTTCTTGAGCAGTGAAGTTCGAAGTGTAGTGAGTTGAACCTCGAAACGATGAACAGCTACAGTCCGTCCGCTCTTGGTGGAATCAAATGTGCCAAGTCACTTGAACACCTCCCGTGAAAGTATCTATGAAAGAGAGACAAATCTCCAACCTTCAATGTTCCAGACTATCCAGATTGCAAGTGAGTCTCCAATCAGGCGGATGGTCTTTTCTGGATGGAATCCAGATGGAATAACTTCAGAGTATGTTTGGGGGCGGGGCTCCATACATGAGAACTATACTCCAAAGAAAGTGTGATTCGAGCTTTATAAAGCATCAAAAGTTGCGGAGGTGTGTACAGTTTTCTGGTTCGGAACAGTGTTACTAGCTTTTGAGTCTTCCACGGAAAAAGTCATCGTTTATGTCGATTGATAAAGGTTGAGACCGCAAATGCTGGACATGCCGACAGATTCGATATACGAAGAGAGAATTGAACATGTTCAAAATAAATTCTTCAAACAATTGGCCCGTGAAACTGACATCTCTATAACCAATGGAAATTTCCGTCCAATTTTCAAAAGATATTCGTTGTTGTCAGAAATATTGATGCTGTACAAATATTCAATAAACGTGTCGATTGTCGTACGTTGATAACAAAAATTTCATTGAATACAGCTTGCAGAGACTTGCGAAACCATGATCTCTTTTTTTTAGAAAAACCAATTCAGGAAAAAACTCCTTTATGCAGAATTGACAGATCCTTCAATACTCATTGCAATGATATCGAAAAACTGAGGTTACCTTTCCTCATATTTATAAAGTATGTGAAATCTATTTTAGTTATAATTAGTTACCGGTTCCTCGTATAGGTACTGTTCATTTAATTCTTTGTTAATATTCATTACTATATGGTGTAATGTATTTATATTTTGTTCACTCACTATCTTTCATATGTAAAATGAGGATATTTTTTCAATGTATCCTGTTTGTATCCCTATTAGTGTAATAAATAAATAAATAAAAGTCCCACAAGTAGCAAGGAAATGAAGGACAATCATGGCAGAGCCCCTCATCACTGTGACAAGGCAATGATGCTGCGACAGGAGGGTGCCCGTTATTTTGAAGGTTCCGTAGAGACAGCTGATAGGCTCAGTTAGAAAATAACAGAACCACAAGTGATTCTGTCATTCCCGTATCCAGCGGGGCTACGTGAAAGCAGGCATCCGGTGGCCGGTTTACTCAACCCCCATATTCCAAGCCAGTGCACTAGCCAAGAACAGTTTGCACAATGGTTCAGGCAGTGAAAAATGAACAAGGACAGCTAACCCGCCTCCAGCCGCACATACTTTCGAATATTTCTGAGTGCATATGACAATACTGAGCTGCTTAAACAAAGAGGCTTGTGGAATTCGCTCTGAAATACTGGGGTTAATCGTGCTTTCCAGTAAGATATTTGTTTTTCGAAGAATTTGACTATTTTTTCGAGTACCTAAAGGTATCCCAGCAAATTCAAAATGAGCTCATGTGATGTTGTATCGTATGCTCAAGTCAGTACGCTTGTACTGTACTGAGTTATGTGTAACACATAAATCAAAGATCAGGTTTTTTTGAAGACAGCCATCTCTCTGTTTGACACTTCCTGGTCGAATATACGTTCAACTACTTTGACATATGCAGAGAATATTTGTTATATGAGTCATTCATGAACAACTTTTATCTCTATTTGTGTAGATGTCAACGTCTCTGAAAATCAATCTGAAATCTGTTACTTTACCTTCAGCTATGAGTTGGAAACTATGTTCTGATGGCTGTGGATACATGGTAGTCTCTTCAAACAATAAGTATGCAGTCTTCTAGGTCAAGAGCAGCAGTGTTCTCAAAACCCACAAGGGCTCTTCGATAGTCATGCAGAGTTATAGGGTTACGCAGTTCATCGTGCGCTAGCTGTTGGAACTCTCTACAGAAAGCTTCGAACTGTGACTGGAGTTTTTAGGTATAGTTGCAGCGGATGTTTCAGGAGGATTCCACCCGATAAGCATTCGGCAGATTATCTTCTACATACTGTGACTTTCTGGCATTCGTATCCTATCAAGACAATACTGCAACACGCCTTGACTCATAGTGTGATGGACACGACGCATTTTAGCAGTTATTCGTCACACAGCGGGCGTAAAAGACATGCACTGTAAATTCCATACAAAACGAGTGCTGTTTCGCTGTCTTTATCTTAGCTTCCATCTCATTTACCCGTAGTCGTCGTTTAATTTTCTGAACTGCAAGGCCGGGATTTTTTAAGCGGCTGAACAGAGATGTAGACAGCGCTGTGAATTAAAAAAATACCAGTTGCTTCTGAAAAAATATTTTGGATCTTCGCATCTTAACGAGCCAGAATTTGTAGCCAGGAGAGCCTGATTCTGTGAAGAACCCTACGTGTTCTGATTGAATCGACTATTAGAATGATGAAGTTTTCCTTTAAAGCCACGCCGACATATGGTGGTAGTGCCACTTCCAACAATTATTAGGCGGTTAGGAAACGGCTATATAGTCCAGCCATCAGAGATAAGTAACGTAATCCTTGGGATTTGGGAGCGGAAAAACAAATGACTCCAAATATGTTTTCCACCACATAGCAGACATTCTCGTCATTCACACTCATTGCCCCTTATTCTTCGTCTTCTTATTCATCTAATTATTATTATCAACACTCAGGATTCGTATCAAAATCTTCACATATCTCCTTTTCAAGTTCTTCAACTACCAGATATGGGTATAACACTGGTAATGGGTCTGAAAAAATATTGAAACGGTATCATAAATCTTGCTTCTATTAAAAAACACTTTTTCAACACCAGAACAAGATTACGATCTTTCGACGCGCGTTTCGCTAACCAAGTTCTCAGGAGATCATTATGACCCAATTTTTCTACTATAATAGTGTTTTTATATGCTTGTGGCCTAACCACTACCTGTTGGTAGTACTACTACTGGTTAGTATTACTTTACCTGCTATTGCTTTTCATCTGTTTTTCATTTAGAATTATTTTATTCATACTAGTACGAACTATCAAGATAGCTCTTGCTGCTTAATTGAATATTTTTCTGTGAAATGATTGGAATATTGCCCATATAAAAATATGATTAATATTTGAATTGAAGGGGTTATATTTTTTAGGAGTGATTAATTTTTTGGGAAAGAAAGTTTTTGGCTTTCTACTACTCCATCTTGATACAAAAAAGAAGGATGAGGGAATCTTCCAAAGAAAGGAAGGAAGTAAATCTAT
>WOGN01002485.1:0-16654 GCA_015342105.1 Leptinotarsa texana
TTGTAAGGAATCTGAAGCCATCCCTGACCGATATGCCGGCCAGCCAACAAACACATGACACCACCGCAAAAGGAATGCAGTCGGCAACTGCCGGTAAAAACCTAGTCGAGTATCGAACCGAGTACAGATTTTGAGAAAGAACCCAAAATATATACACTATATAAGTCTGGCTTCCCTACCGAAGTGAAAGTGAATCGAGCGGTTAAACAAGGAATTCAAATAGTAGAGATAAATTAAGTACTAGTTGCTTGTGATTCGAATAGATTGTGATTGGTGGCGGTACTTATCTGATATGTACAAAGCATACATTCATGAAATAAATAATGTCAACCTGATGGAAAAATCTTCAAAAAGTTTGTATTTGATACCAATAGATACATTGTTCATGATATACTCAAAAATGAATAAAGAATCCTCGTTTGTACTTTGTAATAAAATATCTCCGTTATCATTTTTTGTCCATACTTGTTCGCTGTTAAATATATTTTCATTTTAAAAATCAATCATTCTTTTCTTGTGAATTTTTATCGAAGGCCATTGTTATTCCTTGGCTTTGAAATATATTTTTTCTGGAGGAGTCCATGCTTTTTACTGTGTACGAATAATAAACCTCAGAAGTCGATACTTGTGCGAGCTAAGGATTAACGAAGGTTTATCTTTTAACGTGCAATTCCTGTCACATTCATTCACAATGTTCTTTGAGAATTCACTTTATGTTCATGATTTTGTTTTTAACCTTTCGTTTTCCACTGTACTTCATTGCATGGTCATCAGATGATTTCATGATGGTTACATTTTCTTACGTCAAGAATTCTTGAGGTTTCACCTATATACGTTTTTCCACGGAAACATTGTACATTGTATATAAGAAAGATAGAGTATATAAACAATATTTTTGTTCATTTTTCAGATTGTGGAAGGTAACACACCCAAAATATAGTAATGAGCAAGAGGTATACATTGTTAACGACATCTGTGAATTTCTCTGTGGCCACCACTGACACTTGAACCTCATGTAATTGGATCCCAGCTACCACACGATATCAGTTCCTGCAACGACACTGCAGGGTCCATTTCCGAGACTAGAAACACTTCGAATTAATATCATGTTTGTGACCGCTGCTTATTAACCACTTTCCGAGTATCTTCTCGAATAGCGAGATACGGCTGAATATAATAGCAGGAATATCTTGTTATTAATATCTGGTGTTAGTATCCAGTTACAGTGCAAGTGAGTAGTTTGGGGTTATTCCTTTGGAGTAAATTAGATGACATCGAAATGAATTCGAATGAAATATTGATACATTTTTAATGTATTCACAAGGTGAAAAGCGATATTATGTGGCAAGACAATTTATGCACATTCGGTACTCAATTATTTCACTGAACCACTTCTGTTGTCCTAGTCACAATTATTATTATTTATGCAAGTAAACTGATTGTTCAGGAGATGACGGTTTAATTCATTTGAAGAAATACTCTGGAATATAACCTTTATTCACTGTGGCGATAATTCAACATAATTGTTTTTTACCACGGTCGCACTTACTGATACATGCCTTTCCTCTTCGTCATTCCAACACGTTGAACGTATTTTCTTTGATTCTGGCATTATTGGTTCGACAGATAATTATCATAATAGTCTTTGTTTTTTTTTTTATTTTCTTTGTAGCTTGCTGCACATCCGTCTCATTTTCACTCTGATTTGGTGAACTTGCATTTTCTGATATGTTTAAGATGACTTTCCTCACGATTTCATTGAGAATTTCACAATCCCTTTTTTGATATTTTCGTTAATCTTTCCAACTCCGTTTTTAACTACTTTCAATCGTTGCTTCTAAATTTTCCTTGACTTTAGGTGGCACCTTGTACCTCGTATATTCAATTCAGCGGATGTAGGACATTTTATATCATACTTATCTATCTTGTTGTTCAATTTCTGACCGAACTATTTTCCTATTTTTTATGTATCTTCATGCGAAATATGTTTCGGAAATGTTTCTTTTACTTATTCATAGTCTGAAGTGATGCTCAAATTTGGCGTAGTATATTAAAAAGTAACAATTTTTCTTTAGTTATTTAAAATTTTTTGATCAAAAAATCTTCGTAAATTCTACACTTTTGGAGTAGGTTCTTCGTTTGATTAGTCTCTCAATTATCTATCCAACATTGTTTTTTTTTTTATAAATCGGATCAGCAATTTTTCACCATATTCGAAAATCTTCAAACGATAAATATAATAATTTCAATGAGAAATTTATCTAAAACTTACACCAATCAATCTGAATAACTATTCAGAATGCCATAATATTGAATGAGTATTTCATTTTGAGAGTGGTATGTCTGATCAATCCAACAGGCATGGCTGCGTATACATATTTGCCAAATCGGATATTAACGTCGAGTTCATTGATGTTAGTAAGTTTAATGTTTATATTCACTCAGACACTCAGAATTTGGTGCATTGTGACCCGAAAATTCTTCTAATCACTTTATATGTACCCTGTAATATGAGACCCAGCTCAATTACTTGTAAAATTCACTAAATTGATAATCTTTGGAGACTTTAATATAAATTTTGCCTCAAATTAATCAGTACTAACAGAACTCAAAACTATAATCACTTCATTTGGGGTAAACATAACAATTTTTGAAAACACAAGAGTTACAAAGACCTCTTCAACGTGTATTGACAATATACTTACGACTCTCCCAGAAGACTACTACATTACGAAAGTTTTTGATCCATGTCTGTATGATCACTATGCGCATTCTATAGCGATTATGACGAAAGAACAAAGGGTACTAGAGCACAGCTGGAAACTGCGGGTAAATAATAAAGTTGACTGGGTTATTGTTTACAAGCAGGAATACTCAAATCCTAATATTTTAATGAACATTATGACACAAGCCTATCAGACTTTGGTAACCAAACACTTTCCCTTGAAAAAAGTTGAGAAGCAGAATGAGCCACCCGTCGAATAGGTTAACCAAGAGTTCTGGCAAATGAGAGAAACATTACCTAGGTTGAAAACTGTATGTGACGTAAGTAAAAGGGGAACTGATAAGGTTATATTTATTGGATTCAAAAAAAGTACAGGAACACTATTAAACAAACCAAAAAAAGGCATATGACAATTTTATTGCAAGTTCGGAAAACAAGGCTAGGGATTGTTGTAAGATTATAAATTATGAAAGGAATGCCTCATCCAAAAAATCAGGGGATGTTCATATAAATTCTGATGCTTTTGTTGACTTTTTTGTCACCGTATCAGATAACCTGAACAATTCACTTCCTGTTAGCAACACCGAAGTTACGCAGTTTCTGAAAGATGTCCCAACCCTAAATACAAACACTTCTTTTTTCTTAGATCCTGTCACACTCGGAGATGTGACTAATTCAATCAAATCTTTAAAAAATACACATACATACGTCATTCACGATCTAAACTCTCACATCATAAAGGAGACTGCACTTTTTTATAGAATCCTTGACCGGCATTATCAATGCGTGTTTTAGGGATGGAGTTTTTCCGGATATTCTCAAATTCTTAAAAGTCATTCCTATTTTCAAAAACGGACAGAGGTCAACCCGTGGTAATTACAGACCAATTTCAATAATTCCCGTTCTATCTAAAATAATGGAGAAAATGATTAAGATATTTCGAAAAATACGTTCTATTGCACAGAAATCAATTTGGATTGAGGAGCAAATGCTTCACCATAGATGCGATATGTAAAATTGTGGCAAGGAGGGCAAGCATACTGCCATCACGCTGTGTGATCTAAGCCAGGCCTTCGACTGTGTAATCCATGTTTTCTTGTCGAAAAAATTACCCCATTATGGTATAAGAGAACTACCGCTTAAATTTTTTGAATGTGTTTCACGAACAGGGAGCAGAGGGTATTTGTTAAAAACATATACTCTAGTTCCAAGCCAGTTACACACGGTGTACCATAAGGGTCAGTTCTTGGACCACTTTTGTTTACCATCTATCATCTGCTCTTTCATTCATTTCCAAATAGTACAGTGATGTTTGCTGATGATGCAACACACATAAACGCGGATAAAAATACGGAAAACTTGGAGACTATTATTGAACAGGCAGAAAATCAAGCGGAGGTGTGGGATAATGCCAATAATTTGAAATTAAATAGAGAAAAAGCTCAAAATCTCAGTATTTCAACAAATCATAACGTTGCGGCAGGTATTGAGGTCACATTGCTTGGAATTGTTTTGGATGATAAACTGAACTGGCCCAGGCATATACAACAACTCATTTTTGTTTTCATTTTATTTTTATCGTTGTTCGAATAAAAACTCAGTAAGGAAGTATCGAGATATATTTATCTAATGCGACAACTAAAAAAAGGTTAACACTAACACACTCTCTCTCTCTCTCTCTCTCTCTCTCTCTCTGCGTACTACTCATTGATACATTCTCAGATCACTTATGGGATTCTTCTGCTCTGAAAATATTCGTTCTACAGAAAAAAAGCAATGAGGAGAATCGTTGGTGCGGACCTCAATGTTCACTGCAAGCCAATTTTCGAGAAATATGGCATCTTGCTTCTACCTTGCTTATTTGTCTATTATGCCGTGATATATATTCACAAAAACAGATATTGTTATTCGAACGTATCCGAATCTCATAATCATACGAGATCAGCGAATCTGATCAAAATACATTTTTATCGACTTGACCTGTCCAGGAATAACTCACCTAAACTGCAGTTAAACAACAAGTTACCAACTGGATTGAAACAACTTCCTCTAGGATTATTCAAGAGAAAATGCAAAGTGCTATTATTAAAATATTGTTTTCATTTCATCAATGAATGTCTCAAAGCTCCTTGGAACGACAACTCCATTTGATATTGAGGTTCAGTGTAATATTTAACAATTTTAGACAATTGTCTAGTATATACACCAATTACTAGAAATCCATAGTAGAAAAAATGAACTAAGTATATCTATAAAAACACAATATTACCTGGATGATCAATACCTTATGTGGAATACTAAAACAATAATTATTCAACTATCGACTATTGATCCAAAAACACTACATGTGGATTATTACAAATACCCATGAATCCTAAACTAGTTGTCAAAATTCACAAATTCAAGAGAATTTTCATATTCCTCGAGGATGCCAATATATACCTGATTTTTGTCTGATAACCACATTTTGGTCTATATATGCCCAATTTTTTCCACGTATCCGATTTGGGTTTCGCATTGAATAACGATGTAAATTTTGAGAAATCATTTTTAAAGTTTTCAGAGAACTTATCCGAATAGCTTATCCTGGCATATTTCTTAGCTTCCTTAGATTCTTCATGATTTAGATATAGTTTGTTACTGGAATCAGGTTTTTCATGATTTTTTCGACAATTAATCATGATATACAAATTTTGTAAAGCCATGCAAAAAAACAATTGGTTTACTACGAATAAATTGATATTCAGCTGGAATGATCTCGAGCAATAGCTATAAATTAGAGCGATTTTGATTTTGAGCAAGGGTATGATGATTTTCTCTCAACACTCCTATTAAAATACAGTCTACTCGAGAACTATGGAAACAACCCCAAACTCTTAAAAACATACATCTCCGCAGATAATAAGTTGTTCCGAAAGTTATTCCATTAACGAGAAAAGACACTTTACTTTTTTGTCTGGAAACTTTTTACTCTCGGGCAAAAATGAAAATAAATTCTTTTGTTAATAGACTGGTACATGAATACGCTATTATTTTCGAAGAAGAATGATATATATGGTAAACAGAATCAGAAAATGCACTCTGCGCAATATACACAAGAGATCGGAGAAGGCGGTACACAGAAATTTACTTCACTATCAGTGGATTAAAATATATATGTAGGAGCCTATATATCAGCGTCGATGGTCAGCGCATCTCCGTGATCTTATCCATAGATAACCCACCTATCATTACAGTTCATGAGTGAAAAATAGGTAGGTTGTCTAATCGTTATTATCAGTTGAATCAACGGAGTTATTTTCTTGTTTCCTATATTATTGTGTCTTATATTTTTTTAAATAAGAACCAACTTTGAACGGAGACTGAATTATTTATATTGTTTGAACAATTTATATAAAATTGACATTCATAAATCAGTTTTGCATGACTTTTATAGAAAAATCTCAGATGGCACATCTTCACGGGCAGCAGGAGGTTGCATATCCTAATGAGGATCTGGAAGTGATTTCGAATTGGGGTGAAAGTAACCAGGTTCAATTTAATGTCACAAAAAACCAGGCATCGGTGTTCTCCAAGAAAATGAATGTCTCCCAACCGTATATAATGATGTCAGGTCACATTTGTTGGGGATTAAAATGGACACCAATATGTCTTGGCACAATCATGTCGCTGGAGTTATAAAGGCTGCTTCTCAAAAGCTTGGAACATTGTTCCGAACCAGAAAACTATACATACAGCAACTTTTGATGCTTTATAAAACTGATATCAGACCGTATTTGAAGTATTGTCATGTATGGAGCTCAGCTCCCAAACATACTCTAAAGTTTCTGGATTCCATCCAGAAAAAAACAGCCACTTGATTGGAGACGCGAATATCACGTGCAACCTCGATTGCTTAGAACATCGAAGAAAATTTGGAGATTTGTACCTCTTCAATAGATACTTCCACGGGAGGTATTTAAGTGACTTAGCACATTTGATTCCACCAAGAGCGGTACATGTGAGAAAAGCGAGACAGACTGTGGCTGCTCATTGTTTTAAGTTTCAACTCAGTACACCCCGAACTTCACTGTTTAAGAACTATTTCATCTGGAGCACAGCGTTTATGTGAAATAAACTTCCTGATAACGTTTGTCCAACTGGATTTAATCTTCAGCGATTCAAATCCAATATAAATCGCTACTTTCGCACAGGCCCGCTCTGAGAGCGCCTCAAAGACATTCCTGTAGTGCTTGTGTTTTGTTCTTAAAAATATTATTATATCAAATTGGATGAGCACTATAACTTTCAGTCGTTCGCTGCAGCTTTCACTGCAAATCAATTAAACGATACCAGAGCACAAAAACATCGTGTTCATAAACTAATACCACACAGTGCTGTGTCAATACGCAGAAGGATCATCAATATTGTTAGACCGAAGTGTCCTTAGAAAGACGAAATCCTTATATGTTTGGGTTTGACCCTTTTGGACACTTCATTTGATGTTGAACCTGAGAAATAATACTCCATGGGCTGAAAAGTTTGGGGCCTTACAGTACAAAAAGTAATTTACTCATCATCGAAAACTTGTTTATTCTTCAACATAAATCCATCTAGCTTAAGGCACTTGTTATACTCAGCCTATCATTTCAATCCCCTTTAAATAGTGTGATTTCTAAAGGTGTACAAAATAGGCCCTCATCCTGGCGATGAATTTGATCCACAGCGATCAATCGCTGGGTTTGGACTAATTCGTAACGTAACTTGGCTAATTTGACCGTCGTTCCCATGGATAACTGTACCGTACGTGAAACATCACTTTTTTATTCGCCATGTGCGGCAGTTTTCCCCTGATTTCGTCGTCCAAGTCCAAGTCGAGTAAAACAAGGGAAACACTATCACGCCAATGACAATTATTCCGTGTGCATCCAGAAAAATGCTGTCCAAAATCTTTCCACGCGACTGCTGGGTCTTTCAGCATTTTGGATGGCTGCTAACCGCTTTTAGTCACTCAGTAGACTATCGACTGGACCCACGTGTATGTTTTATCGATTGTCACGAATCGATACAAAAAGTCCTATTTTTAGGAATAACCTAACCAGACTTCACTAAATCTACAGTCACTACAAGAATAATAGGTGAAATGCCATGTAACTTTGAATAAGTGTGTTAAAAGAGTTGCATTATCCGTATGTGCGGCCCCGAACTTGTCAGCCTTTGTATGTACACTCCACAGATTGAAAAGGTTTTAGAAAATAATCGAGGCGTACTTACCGGCACCATTTTCCGTACTGTGCATAGTCACCCAGATGCAGACTCCTTCAAATAACTTTTTCGAGGAGGCGCCTCATCTCCCAGTCCGCTCCTGCAAAAGACAACACCGCTGTTATTTTACTCTTTGTGAGCAAATGACTCGCGAGCGATGACCGTCCTGCGATTGTCTGTGCGGGCCAATGCGGGCTCATTAACGATAACAGACCCACATACCGACATTTTATTGTTTATGTAATTTGCCAAATTTGTTCACGGAAGTCTCGAGTTGAATGATTTTGGGAGCGCGAGCGTGTAGATATTGATTAGGATACATTGGCTTCATATGCAGCAAGTTCAATTATTTCAATTAACGAGAGAAGGAAAAATACAAAACACTTGCAAGGCCATGGTTCCTTGTGGTATACCAGTTCTGGTCTTTCAGAAGTTTATAAGAATGTCACATTATCTAATGATAGAAGTAGTATCTGGTTATCAACTGTAATAGATTCCATAACATCAATACATCATTTTCATCTGGTTTTTTCGTGTAATTCCATGTTCATATGTTTCGAAGTAAAGACAAACCCGAAGAAGCCATTGTATGTCAAAACACGTGTTGCATTTTTGTAAAACTGTTTAGTGAAAATCTCACAATGAAGTGTTTTTTGAATATGTTTGTTTCGAAGGATTTCATTTTCGAGAGTGTGTCTGAAAAAAATGTCTGTGTATGATCTACATAGTTTTTATTGTATATATTATCTTTCTTCCTTTCTCTGGAAGTTTCCAACCTTCTTTGGTCAATGATGGAGAAGAATAAAGCCAAAACTTTTCACTGCCTCAGCTGAATTTTGTTTTGAAAAACGTTATAACTATAGTGTTTCAAATCCTTAAAATCTATAGCAGGTAATATCCTCATTAGAGCAATCAAATTACACCACTTCAACATTATTTTATAAAAGGTCACCAACCTTTTCAATGTTACCCAATATATTTCTGAAACCATTGATAGGAGATCCCAAACTGATGTATATACGGACTTCTCTAAGGCGTTCCGCAGACTTTATCGCGAAACACTGACCCTGATCCAACTTTTTGTATCATACTTCACTGACAGGCGTCAGTATGTTATATTCAATGGCTTCAAGTCAGTAGAATATGCAGCTATCTCGGGTGTTTCACGAGGAAGCATCCTAGGTCCACTTACCTCAAACGCATTCATAAACGACATAGTTGAGCTCATTGACATCAACTGTTTTATATAAGTGGATGACCTGAAATTATATTGTGAGATCAATGGCATCGAGGACTGTATACAATTCTCCCTCAATCGAAAACGTGTTGAGCAATGGAGTGTTCGCAACAATCTTTCTTCAAACGGGGGTAAATGTAACGTAATGAATACAGACTAAAAATAGTCCAGTTTCATATCAATATTCAATGAAAGATATTCCTCTTCAACGGCCTCTCACATTCAGTGATCTAGGTGTTACCTTCGACACAAAACTTTCCTTCGTACACATTGAAGCCACTCTGTCTATTGCAAACAGAATGTATGGACTTAATGTATGAATCTTCAGAGATTCCTCGGATCCATCTACAACGAAAACCTTATGCTTTCGTCAGATCAAAATTAGAATATCCGTCTATAATCTAGAATCAATATCATCAGTTGTATACAGAGAAAGTTGAATCAGTACAACGTCATTTCCTAAAACTTCTCTCCTATACATCAGACAATATATATCTACCAATTGGATATCCCCATGATGCATTGCTAGCTAGACATGCTACGAATAGCTTGAGTTGCCGTCGTTATTATCACTCCATAATTTTTCTTTTAAAACTGATTAATAATTTGATTATTGACCCACATATTCTGCAAAAACTTAATTTAAATGAAGTGGTTAATCCTTTCTATCTACCAACAGCACGTATATATATATTCTGAAACGTTCAGCTATGCATAATATGTGTGTCACATGCAATTCAGCAAGTTGTCAGCTCGTGTTTTTACCTTATATTTTATTGTAATTGTATTGTGATTTGCCTTATATACCTGTTTTGTAGTTGGGTGTTACCTGTAGACCAGTGTATAAATAAATACATAAATGGAAATTTAGATATATTGATGTTGAGAAAATATCATTTTAGGTCTCTATTTTTCGTTTTGTATGAATAAAAGCTAATATTGGTACTTTCTAGATATATTTACATATAATAATCCTTTTTTTAGTTTATAATATAGTGTAGTGTAGTTTATTGTGGTGAATAAACTTGCACAAAGACATGGAAGATTGATGAAATGTGTAATTGAGAACGGTTAGTTTTCTATTGCACTAACAATATTTTGAATTAGTGAAACGATTTTCAGAGATAAAAAAAGAATTGTTTTGTATCACCAACGATTGTTCCCATTATTTTCCATCAATAAAGAAATATATTTGATGGGAATGATTGTCAACATCTTGTCATCAAATACTGACAAACTCAAATATCCATCATTATCCTCGCACCATTTCTGTACTTGGAAAGAATCGTTCTAAATAACAATTGGTTTCCTTAAAGAAGATACAGAAGATGAAAAGCAATGGCAAAGCGGTTACCCCTCGTTATGTACAATCAGTCCATATCGTTAATATAACGAGGTGGCATATCAAAAGTTCGGAAGAGTTCAGTGGCGGAACTAAATTCCTTCACAGATAGAGTTTCTCACATATTGAAAGTTAGCGTGGTACAGAGAAACTCCAGCATTAAATGAAATTTTGTGAAAGCTTGCAAGTGAAAAAATATTTTTTGGTTCTATGTATTATGTCACTTTTCAATAGAAATAGCGATATTGAAAATTTTAACACAAACTCCACCACAACATATCAGGAAAACCTAACATATGAAACAAAGTATAAGTACAACATTCATGATTCAAGAATGCCTGGAATGATTCTTGTGAAATTTGATTTGTTGGATTTGTCTCAGTTTGAAATAGAAGAATGAATATTGAAACATTTGAAATATCGAGAAAAAGAATGATTGAAAAAGAAATTCCACGTGAGGAGCGCCATGAATAGTGTTGACAAGTATATTATTTTTAAAGTAGTGGAATCAGTTTTATAGATGTAAATACATAACTAGCCTATGCCGCTGTTGTATTTCAAGTATACTCAAAAAGAAGCAGGCAGCAGAAATCGTACATCTAAAAGATTAAAAGTTGATGGGGTATGTAAAGCTTTCTGATCAGATATACTTTCTAGTTCCTAAGGAGCTGCTTTGATTATTTCAGCAATATAATGTATCAATCTAAATTAACTATGTATGTTTCAATATTATTGTCGCGTCGGAATCAATCATACTTTCTGAAACAAAAGTTGAACTTGGCTTTTTAGCTTTGAATTGAATTCTACTTGGTACCATTCCAAGCTGAAATGTTTTTCAAAATTTGTCTTAGTTTTAAAGTATAAGTGTCCAAACTGCTGATGATTGTGCTTTTAGAGAAACGACAAATGTACTCTAGTTTAATTTTGTTAATTTTTTATGAATCGTTGCTATTGATGAAAAGAAGGTTGGAAGTTAACGGCTATATGGAATCCAGAAGAGTATTATCATTGATGATGATTTTTTGACAGAAAACTACCAGATCTTTGATGAAGC
The DNA here is from genome assembly GCA_015342105.1 of Leptinotarsa texana. Taxonomy (NCBI): domain Eukaryota; kingdom Metazoa; phylum Arthropoda; class Insecta; order Coleoptera; family Chrysomelidae; genus Leptinotarsa; species Leptinotarsa texana. The sequence continues at coordinate 11,603 of WOGN01002485.1, forward strand.
TAACAAATGAAGTTAACAAAAGTAAGCCGCGTGAACTTGGTCGAATGTATCTGAAATATTATAGCAATACTTTGGAACTATGTGTTTCACGTATATAATGAATTGAATATATTTACTATCAGAATTATTTTTATTCAACTCAATAACAAACCAGTGGATATTTCAAAGCAAACTGAATATAAACCGTATTTTTTAATTATAGCATCTGTGTATGTGAGTGTCGGGAATTATGAACCAATTGGGGCATAATTGATAAGTAATATTATTCATTTTCTCAATGCAGAACCAGCAAGAAAATAGATTATATGTGCCTGAAATTTCAACTGTTATAGTTTCGCATCAGCTGTACGAGCTGTACTCAGACGTAACATCTATCCATTTTGATTTGTGAATAGAGTTTTCACAATAATAATTATTCAAGACCCTTTCGTGCAGAGAAAAGCACCCTCAATGAAGTTTATTGTGGAAAAACACTCGATATTTTCTCTTCAACCTCCCCAGACTCTATCTAGACCACTCTGTCAAGATATTTGTTTTAATTATTGGAGTCGTTAGTAGAATGACGCCCTCTCTACTCTCGAATCTGAAGATCATTACGGCTGCACTAAGGCAACAGTCCCAGCCGGACTTTCTACTCGCGGATTACATGGTCATATTTCAACCAATTCACACAAAATAATAATAAATTCTACAGCTAAGCCTTACTTTTAAATAACTTCTTTCATTGGTGAGAACCACGAAATCTGTTTGGCATATTCAAGTTTATCGCGTTCTGACAGATATACTTACGCGGAGGAGGACTTAGTTCAATTATACTTATACCATATATTTCCCCTTTCAATTATATATCACCCTGCCGTTCCGTTTATGGACAACATCTCTTTCTGAGATCTCTTCTCTCTCTCCCCCTTAGCTACCAGGTGTCAATTTGTTCTAATAGATGGTGGATGAAAAACGCCAGTGCTCGAGAATCTCTCTAACGACCTCTCATTAAAACTACCCCGGCATTATATTTTAAAAAACCGTCAATTTCGACGAAAGCTTTATTATACGTTCACTTCGGCCAACTAATTGAACTTTATTATGCCTCATAAACCAAATTATTTAACGGTAGCGGTTACTGCCAAGCGTTTTCCAACAGTTTGATCGATTCCGTTTATTTTTGCCAATTAGGGGTAGTTGTAACTTTCGCATTTTTAATTGGTGCTTTTATCGGGAGTTTCCTGAATTGAATCAGAAGTGGATTGTGACAAACGTGTCGGTTCAGGTCCCGAACCGACCAGCTACGACATTCAATCAGTTTCACAAAGTGTACATTGAAAATAATGTGTCAAACTTATATCCCGGGTTTTTTGACCGTGGTCTGCAGGTTTTTATGTCTGAGGTATCGTCATCTACTGCGGTAGATGTTATAGAAAATGGGGTAACTGTCGAAGTGATCGAGTTGTTCTCAGTGCAGAAACTGCATTGCTGAACTTTGACTTATATCGTCATCGGTGGGTCAACGTTTCTTTCAATTGTATTAAACGAACTTGTTTGTGTATAATTGAGGACAGGTAGCCAGATTTTACTAATATTCATTCCCTTTTTCTTGCTATTGGAATTATCCCTGCGTTTCTGAATTTCTTTTGCATCTCTATATATCCTTGGATAGGATTCTTGAATTTCACAAAAAATTTGTGTGTCTTCGATTGAGAAAATGTGAGTGCCGTCTTTAAGAGCATGTTCGCCTGAGCTGATTTGTCGGTTTGTTTGAGCTGACAATTAATCATCCATATAAGCTAAATTGCATTTAAGACATAACACCAGGTTCAAAAAAAGCCAGAATCTGGCTCTCCTGGAATCTATCCCGTGACTATGGTAGATGTTGTAAATATCATGACAGGTCATGCTTGTAATTGTCCTGGTTTTGTCGGAGAACTGAAGTGATCTTCGTAGGTCTAATGTGAGCTTTTGTCAAGTTATTGTCAGCTCATTTTATGTCGTCATTTCCATAAACTATTATTATGTTGACATATTTTTTCCAGAAAGGTTGCGCTATTGGAATCCTTTCAACCAAAAATTTGAAACATGGGAGGGCATCAAATAATCATTGGATTTAACAAACGCAGTGAGACAAGAATATCAGGTGCGTCCTGTCAGGATTTCTGTCTCAGTGCGGTGAGCCAGTATGATCTTTAGGTTCGAGATCATTGCATCTAGGAGTCCAATAATATAACAACCATTTCAAAACCTTGGCTGTTTACCGTATGTGCACTTCTGAACGAAAATGACGGTAATTTAATCGGTTTTCTCTTCTTTTCCTGTAGCGGGGAAGGCCTATGGATAACTTTCTGTTAGTGGTACTTAGTGATGGAATTTTTGAGTTACCGGACGTCCTCTTCTCGTAGATCGCCTTGTCATAGTGATTGGGGGCTCTACCAACATGAAACTTTCTTTCATTAGTAATACCGAAACTGAAAAACTAGGTGCACAGCTATGAAGCTTCTTATCGCCTCTTCGAGAGCAAGATATCTTGTGAATCTGCCTTTTATTAGGTTTTTGAGCAGCAGAAGCAGAATCTGCGTCAGAACAGAAAACAATCCCGAGCAGGTCCTGCAAATGTTTATGCACAAACGATGATTCATCCAAATCAGAAGTGGTAAAGGCCTGTAGTAGTAGTTGACGTACAGATGCCCTTATATGTGAAGGTTACTTCGTACAATAAGATGGCAATCTTGCAGATTGAGCATCTGACAACCTCAATGAGGTATAGGCTACCTGGGAGGATTTGGAGAATATCTGCTAGTAGGTGGAAGGACTTAGACCTTTTAGCCATATGGAAGCGTCTTCTTGACGCCACAGGAGACCTTCTTCTCAAGTCCAAGTCACACATTTGTTTTGTTTACCTCGTTGACGAAGGTAGTTGTTGACTGACCGCCGATCAGATCCCCACTAGGTTGGGGAACGTGTACCATAATCTGCCTTAGGGAATTCAGTTTCTGACAATGAAGCACGTATCATGTGCATTCCTGGCTGCGATCCGGATTAGGTTTTCAGCCAGTTAACGGATACGTGAAGAATAGGGGTGAACATTACACAATAATCTCTCTCAGGTTGCAAGAAGGATTGACTAGAGCCAGTGACCTCAGACCTACCTACCTAACTCTTCATTACTGACTCTCATCTCACCCGGAGCTAAAACTCCATACAAAACTACACCAGGTTTATTATTATATCATAAATATTCATATCAATTATCCTAAATATAGGTTATCACTTTTGAATCCTAGCCAACAATTTTTGTATAGGTCTATGTTATGGATCTCAACTCTAATGAAATTTCTGAGATTTTTCGTCAATATAAATTAACACTTCTAATGTTTCGAAACGATCTGTATAGAAATCCTCCTGTCCGGGTATTTATTTATCTAACGAATGGAACAGAGTCGACGAGAAGGAAGTGTAGAGAGAAAAGGAGAGGGCTGGATATCAAGGGATATATTTAAAACGGGGGATGGAGCTTGTTAGTCTTTCGCACGATTCGTTAGCTGCAAAGGCCGCGAGCCGTCAGTTCGAAAGGCTATTTGCTAACAACTTTGGAATTTATTTACTGTAATTGTGTTCCATTCTGATTGCAACATTTTACTCGTTTAATTTAACTCCTATTCACTTTAACAAGTCCTTTCATATTGGGATACGGAAAGGGGGTTGACGGGGGATTTTGGACTGATTTCCGATACGTTTATTCCAAGGATTCCAGTTTTATAGAGGTGATATACTGTGTGTATGAAATATTGATATCCATCATTGAGTAGAAATATCGCATGTACTGTTGAAGAAAGATGGTTGAATGACGTTGAAACTTCAGTTGGATGGAGTTGAAGATGAGGAATTCAATCCCCAAACTTTCAATTGTGTGTCATTTTAAGGGACAATCTTGAAACTGATGCTACTTTATCGAGCAGCTTGAGCGAAATTAACAAAATAATACTGATACTGATAAAAATAATAAAGATGAGAACAATGATGAAATGATAATAATAAAGCACCTGATCTACCGCGAGGTGTCTAAGAACTTGCAGTTGGCTTATCCAGCGAGTGGTCTCAGCCTAATTCCATCAACATAACGCGGCTCTAGAAGTGCTTCCCCCATAGTGAGAAATGAGTATCAGATTTATTATTCGTCGAAGATATTTTAGCTCCGGATGAGGTGAATATTGTCGGAAAAGAAGAAGAGAAACGAATATAATATTGAGATATTATTTTCAAGTTTCGCAGACTTGATGCAGATCACTCTTAGTTCACTTGGTTTTAAACTACACAAGTTGGGTGACCGAGAAGTCCACTTAATTAAACTACTTTGCTCTATCCAGCCACTTTGAAGTATATCGTTTAATGGGCAACATATCAGTGATGTGGAAGAGCACTGTATTATTACTGCTTACATTGGCATTTATACAACTTCCATTCAATTAGTCTCAATTCTACTGTCTATAGCTTCATAAGGCACTGTATTTTTACTCTGCCTCTTTTTATTTTAAGCTCAATCAATTTCTCTAGGTTTTGCAACAAGTTTGCCAACATTTATCTAGGAACTTGTATTTCAGAATGCCGTTTTTTTAAGTATTAGCTTGGTAGACCGATGTCCGAGTAAAGCAATTTTCAAAACCAAAACAGCAGTGAATAGGAAATCGAAGGCAATTCTCAGTGATGTATCACTAGAGTATTATATTAAGTGATATTTTTGAATTTAAGTACTATTTTTTCAATTATTATCAACTCTGTATATTGCAGGAAACCTACACAAACAAGCTCCACCATACCTGCAAGTTCAAATCATCCACCATCACACAAAATGGCTGCCTATAACGCATTCATAAATAGAATGTTAAGGATACCACTCAGCAATGAAGCCCGAAACAAAGAACGGAAAGTCATATACCAAATAGCGAACGAAAACGGATACACCCAAAAGACAATAGATAAACTAGAAAAAAGAATCAAACAAAAAATACAGAACAAGAATCAAGCCAACCCAACAGATAAAACTACACAACGATGGACAGCATT
>WOGN01002486.1:0-18445 GCA_015342105.1 Leptinotarsa texana
ATTTTACTAATGAGCATTTTCTTCAGATTCAAACCGAATATAAAACCGTTTTACTTCGAATAGTTTCACTGTCATCAGCTCCAAAAAGTCTATGAAAACATATGCACTCTTTGATGAAGGAAGCACGGTTACTTTGATGGACTCCAACCTTGCCGAGATAGGAGTGGATGGTGTAAATGATCCATTGAAAATGTATTGGACCAATTGTACTTCCTATACAGACGAAAAATCGAAATGTGTCAATTTGAAAATTCAGGAGACGCTCAATCAGAAAATTATTGTCATGTTAAACGTAAGAACAGTTTCAAATTTGAAAATTCCTGTTCAATCTGTAGATGTCAAAAATTTATCGACAACTTGGAATCATCTGTCACGAATTCCATTGGTCAATCTCAGAAATGCAAAACCGCTGATTCTGATTGGCCAAGACCACATCGATTAAACAATAGCCAGAGATGTTATACAGGGGCCTCCGAACGCACCTGTTATTTCAAAATCCAAATTAGTATGGGTGGTTCATGGAAACTCATCATATTTCAAACATCGAGTCGATTCTCACTATTCTTTGACATGTTATGTGAAAAATTATGTTTTTGAAGATGACGTATTAGAAGAGCTAATGAATGAAACTATTCTGGTGGATAATATGGAAGCAGAGAATGACAAATTCAATCATATTTCAGAAGACAAAAAGGCGTTTCCACTCATGGAAGAAGCATGTCGCCAGTTAGAAAACAATCACTGGGAAATTGGTTTGCTTTGAAAGAAAGAAAATATCACTTTGCCAGACAGCAGAGCTACCGCGTTGAATAGATTATTCACTGTAGAGAAGAAAATGCAGAGAAATGAGCATTTTGGAAAGCAATATTCCAAAAAGATAGAAATTTTCGTTGAAAAAGGATACGCAAAAGTTTTGATTTGGAATCAATTTGAACGTAAATTTATCAAAAGTTCCTGACCTTTTGAATTCCTTAGTAAATATTTCATTACATTTTCGTCATAATTGGAAAGTAGTAATGGAAGACATCGAAGAAATGTTTTTAAGGATATGCATACGAAATGAAGATCAAGTCGCAACGTTTTCTGTGGAGGAGAAGAGATAAAGACCGACCTATCCTTACTTACCAAATGAAATCCATGATTTTCGAAGCAATCTGTTCTCCAAGCTCTGCGATCTACGTCCTTCGTGAAAATGCCAAAAAACATGGAAAGAAATATCCAGAAGCAGTGAAAGCTATTGAAAACTATTATTACATGGATGATTACTTAGACAGTTTTGAAAACGAAGCAGAAGCTGATGAAATTGTTCACGGAATCATAAATATCCATAACCAAGGCAAATTCAGAATGATAAACTGGATCAGCAATTCTAGTCATGTTCTGACAAATATACCTGCTGAAATACTATCCAAAAGTAGTACCGATACTGAAAAGCTACCCACGTCTGAAAGAAATTTAGATTTAATATGGGACACAAAAGATGATCTTCTCAGTTTTCCTGATACATTTTTGAAAAAATATGAGAAAATAATTGTAACAGACAATATTCCCACAAAGAGAGAACTATTGAAAGTGGTAATGTCAGAATATGATCCACTTGGCCTGTTATCAGCTTTCACTATACAAGCCAGAATTTTAATGCAGGAAGTATGGTCACATAAAATTGCATGGGATGATCTATTTGGAAAATGGAAATCTTGGCTATCTGCAGTACACTGCAGATTATGTATTTTATACATAAAATAAAAAATTTGAGAATTCCTTGATGGTATAGATTCAGCAGTCATATTATTGAAATTCAACTCCATACTTTTACGGATGGCAGTGAAAAATGATATGCTGAAAGGATATGTCATATTTTCGAATGAAAGACTCAAGTGATAATATTAAAACGTCTTTGGTAATGGCTAGATCAAGAGTCACTTCCTTGAAACCCATGACAGTACCCAGAATTGAACTTCAAGACACTAGAACTTCGAGTTCTACTTGGATCAAGATTGGCTAAATCTATCGAAAATGGCCATAGCATAAAAATAGATGAAACATTTTTTTGGATTGATTCTAAGATAGTTTCAAGTATATGATTAATTCGCATCCAAGGAACTATGAGACTTTTGTTGCGAAAAGAATTGGAGAAATTTTTAATAATACAAATTTTGATGAATGGCATTGGCTACCCACAAAGTTCAATGTAGCAGATGAAGCGACCAGGGGTCTGTGGAACATTGATAACTTTCAAAATTGGTTTGAAGGTCCTCAGTTCCTGACTTCACAAGAGATTAAATGGCCTCATGCTGAAGAAAATACAGAAGATGGTTCAGAAGTAGAAAAAAAAGAAGAATTTTGTTTTTGTAATCAACAAGAGATGTGAAGAAATTATCAGTTTTTCAAGATTTTCCAATTATTTACGACTTGTCAGATCGGTCGCTTGGGTGATAAGATTTATTCATCTCGTGAAGAAGAAAATTGGTCTACCAACTCCTCAGATTTTCTCAGATGAACTAACGGTTGAATAATTCAAAAAGGCTGAATTTGAAATCATCAAGCAATCACAAATGAGTTGTTTCTTCGAAGATATTGAGAGACTCAATCGTATGAAGAATCCTAGAAAACAAAGTCGTCTTCGAAATTTGAATTTATTTATCGGTCAAGACAATATTTTGAGGCTAAGCGGACGATTGGAAGAAGCACAACACCTAGATATCAATATGAGACAGCCAATTGCTTTGGATTTAAGAAACTGGATCACGAAGTTGTTGATAAGACATTATCATAAACTGAATCATCATCAGGGAAGAGAACAAATCATAAACCATTTAAGGAAAAGATTTTGGATAATCAACGTTAGATCAGCAGTTGAAGCTTGTATATCATCCTGCATTAAATGTAAGAAGAAAAACGCCAGGGTTGAAACTCAGCAGATGGGACTAATTTCAATCTTTATGACAGTACAACAATGCAGAAATTAGACAAAGTATTTTATTCCTATATCTAATTGACCTTTTTTAGGTATTTTTCACCTTCCACGGTCCGAAAAATATAAAAATTATAATGAAGAACTTTATACAAGTCTAGAAATGGCAAACTTTTCAGTTCACCCCGATAAATTACTGCGTAAAAGCAAAGTATTTTGCAGAAAGAAGAATTTTCTATTTATCAGTAACTTGTCGTATTTAACAAGTTTGCCTATCAACAGCAATTGCTAAGAAATAATACAAACTTATCTTTACGTCTCGGATGTCAAAATATGCCGACTTCAGAAATGGACCAAAACATTCTAAGGTATTTGCAGTTATTCCTTTAAATTATTTATTTCTCAACTCTTTCAATAGATATTTTGCTTAATTTAATTGTTATTTTCAGCTATTCATTTTTTAGTCTTATTTTTTTATTAGTTCTTTCAGGGATTTCAAATTATTTTATATAAAATTAATGCAATTCATTTTGATTCGTTAGTATTATAGCAATACGTTGAGATCTTTCTCGTTAGAATAATATATCGCAGCTAGTGATAGTGTTTGGAAAGTGATTTGAAATCATTTATATCATCATTGAATGGAGAAGGAGATATATTTTCAATTTTGTTTTGAAGTGGATCAAAGCTAGGAGTTATCACCTGAACTGCGAACTCGTATCAAACAGAAACACTGAAGAGAACACAAGTCAAAATCGAAACACCGATGAATTATTATCGATATCATGATACCGTATAGTGATTATCTCCAATTGAAATCTGCTATGGCCAAAAGTGTAGTCTTGGCAAGTTAAAGATGTTACTCATCATCGATTATTGAAAATTAATAACGGAATTAACATGCAAGGGGTGAAAATGACAGAGAATTGTAACATGGTGTAATTGAAAGTTCATACAAATTATATGTTAAGTTCGCTAGAGAATCTAATAAGTCTACTCCAGTTGCTGTATCAATAAGAACAGCATTTTTTCCAATAGGGTAAAAAAATGAGGCAGCAATCAGCTTTCAACATTGCCCGAGATCTATATCAATGAAGAAGTCTTAAATCGTTGCATTCATGATCCAATATCGCAGTTGAGACCTACCATAGACCTTTTTAGTAGTATTGATTCGACCATGGATGCAACATTTGAATAAGAATATCTCTGAACGAAAATATTTAAGATAACTCTTCTGACGAAACCAGCATTTATAAGACAGAAAACTGCCACTGACATGGAAAAAATATATATTCGTGATGAGTCATTCAGAATCACATTTTTTAAATTGATATAAAAAGTAAATATTCAGTTTATAAGTCTCTTAGAAAGTCATCAGAAGCTTCGATGTTGAGATATTTTTTGGTTTATATTCAAAGAAATAACATTGTTAAGGGGAGGCAAACGAATTTACAATATTTATATAAAAAATCAGTGGCTTTTTCGAAAAAATACTTCCATTATTGATTAGTATAACAACAGTACATTTGATATATACGTGTTAATTATAGCACCATCGTTAAAGTTGTTTTTGATGGGTATAATAATGATGGAACTGAAGCATCTGCCAGATTTCACAGATTCTATTTTTTTTGCGCTTGGCGATTCCTCATATAATTTATAACATAAAATGCTAATTCAGTATAATAATAATATAATAACAAAACAACGATACAAATATATGCATAAATAATGAGATGATTTGTGCTAGTGCCTCTGCCTAAACCATAATGGCTTGTGCCTCAGTATAACCAACACTCTCATCCCATTCATAATGGTGTGAATACAGTGTTAGTTGAAAAAAAGTATTTTGAAGATGGCTATGTTGAAGAATATATGCTTTTGAGTCTGCTTTAAATTTATGAAGATTATTACATTCTTTTAGTTCGTTTGGGAGATTGTTGTATATTTTTGGGCCAAAATGAAGGATATTTCTTTGAGTGTGAGTTTTGCTGAATCTAGGAACTTTCATTATGAGATCAGTGGTATATCTTGTGGTGATTGGTGAGCATATTTTTGAGGTTTTTGTTTAAAAGTCCAGATCAAGGTTTGTTGGATACATAAATTGCGGATATTCAAGGTTCGTTAGTTGATACAATTAAGAATCGTCTATTTTTCTTGTATATGATTTTGATAATGGTTTATAATGCTAGTAAATGCGCCACCCATACTGTGATGCAGTATCGCAATACTGATTCTATTCATGCATTGTAAACTACAAGTAGAACTTTTCTACTTAAAATATCTTTGAGAGTGTAGAATTTGTGAATAAGTTCTCTTATTCTGCTGACAAGGTAGTTAATTTGATCATTCCACCTCATGTGCTGGTCTAGTATTACTCCTAGATATTTTTTTTGAGACTTTCGCTATTTTTGGACACTTACAGTTATCATTCCTTTCTAAGCAGTATTTATTATGCAAGAATAAATAATCAAATCTGGGTTAATCCGGTTCTGTTAGTAAAAAAGTAACGAATATAGTTTTATCAATATTAAATGTCAGTAAGTTCGTGTTCAGCCATTTTTGTATTTTAATGAATTCTTATTCAGCAGTGCGATACAACTCTGACCACTCATCGTGTGTAAAGATAATGGGGGTGTCATCTGCGTATGATATTATTTTCCCTTGGAGATTTTTCATTTTGCAAATGTCGTTAATATAAATGAGAAAAAGTAATGGACCCAGTACTGTACTCTGAGGAACACCTGTGGTAACTATTAAGGGTTTGCTCAATACATTTTCTATTTTTACTCTTTGAGTCCTTCCATTCAGGTAACTGGTAAATAAATCTAGCACTGGACCTCTTATTCCGTTGTCTGAAAACTTGCTAAGCAGTATATGATGCGAAACAGTGTCGAAAGCTTTGGCTAAAACCATTAGTTCTTTTGATGAATCAATTAGAATTTTGAAAAAATCAAAAACGGAACGCTGTGAGACCAATATGAGAAAAAGTATTCCAGCTGAAGAAAGACTTGCTATAACGTTGAGGCAAGTAATTAGAGAAATTCTATCATGTGATGGGTATGTGATGAATTTGGATACGATGGTGTACGCGATTGAGTACGACTGCAAGTTTGTGGTTAGTTTACGGCGGATGCCGCGATGATCACACGGCGTAGATCAATAGCAAGTTGACTGCAAATGCCCGTTTTGATTTTTGTGAACGCCCGTGTGATTTTTGTGATTTTTGTGAACTGTACATGTAGTACAGTATTTCTTATGGGCGGCTTGAGTTCGCTGGAACGCGACTGCAATTGTGTGGTCGATCCGACTGCAAAATGTGGCTCGTGTACGGGCTCTCTTACTCTTCACTAAGGTATATAAAAGTCTTCCAGTCTAACCACGATTATCAATTTTGTTGACATATAACAATTATCGAAGAAATATCCAAAATACAAAGAAAACTTTTTTATGAGTAAAGATAGTGGTGAAAGAAGTCTGGGGAAAATAAAAATATGTATGAAATAAAACCTCCAATAAGCCGAATAAAGATACTGGATTCAGAGTTGTTTTTGAAAAATCGCATTTTCATTATTGTTTTATTCTTCTCTTCCTTTCTACAGGTAGATGACTTTGATTTCATCGTTAAGTATCAGTCAAAATATAAAAAATTATCTAGATGGGCGACATATTAGATCTTTGCACCCTAGGGTCGATTTTATGAGTAATGATGAGCTAGTACAAAAGGGTTAGTGGATTTTTCTCAAATGTATTTCTCACCAACTACAGATAGGCAAAAACTATTAACGATATTTTACAAATATATCCCACCTTCTTATGATTGATCAGACTAGGAAGATGAAAATAAACTGAAAAAAGATTAAAATCTTCACTAGGGTCTTCCAACCCTGAGTCTGAACTGATTCGAGTAGGTGTTGCAGAACTGAACTGAATAATTTTCCAATAAGATCCGCTAAATGAGAAAACCTTCGAGATCATTTCTTGCTGTTAGTGACGCTTCTAACAACCTTGCCTGAGAGCAAAAATTTTGAGGTCGAAACGGTGTCAAAATGCTCTCAAAAATATAAATAATAGTTTCAAAAACTAAAAACACGCTCCACTAGCAACACAAAGTGAAAAATAAACTAATATGGGATTGTGTTCAACATCGATAATAATTCCTCTGGCTTGGTGTGACTGATGACTTTCAATAAATCTGAAATCAGAACGATCTTTCAGCAGAAAATTTAATTTTGTTGTAAAAAAGCAAGGGATGATTTCAATTATATTTTTGTTATAGTTCCAATCTGGCAAACAGCTCCTAACCAAGTATTTATGACAATGGATATTTAGCATCCTGAGCTTTTTCACAACGAAAGTTTGTTTTGTTAATATATTCATTCTGATTTCAGGCTTATTGAGTCATTAGTTACATCAAGCCATAGGACTTATTATCGATGTTGAACACAATCTTAAATTAGTTTCTATTTATTTTTTATTTTTTGGTTTGTGTTGCTATTGAAGCCTATTTTTTAGTTTTTCAAACTATTATTTATTTTCTACTTTTTTGTTTGGCTTGCTGTTTCAAGCCTATTTGTTGTAATATAAAATATATACGTATGCGCAGACATTGTGGTTGTCTCACTTGCTCTCACACAGAGACTGTTTGAGGAAATTATTCAATTGTGGCGATCCTCATCAGGAAAATGAAATTAAATTATGACATTTTCACCGATTCTTGATAAACAACTTTGATAGTTTGGAACACCGAAGGAAGGTACAGGACTATACAGACTGAAAATAAGTTTGCTAAGAACTACATCTGCCTTAGTTCAGAATGTTTCGAAATGTTCCTCACTGAAGAAGAAACCTATGTATTCCTAGTAATATTCAAACGCTTTTCCAAACTCTCAGTTGTGGATTCGCTAATATTATTTTAGGCAGCAATATTTTTGTATCTTGAGTTACCTGAAATATCAGCCTTACCCTAAGGCAGATGGCGTTAAAACACCCCTACCGAATGAAGTATCACTCTTAGAGATAAGAGTCCTTGTAAATGACGGACTCATCCTAAGGTAGGTTTTTCTGTACCGAAGAAATGTATGACTCTCAGCCCACTAAATATTAATAATGAAAACTTTGAGATACGGAGTGCTCTCTCTAATAGAACCTTCGATGTACGGAGTAAACTCTCGTCGTAGAAAGCCTTGTCTCGGTAATATGGAGCTTACCCTGGCTACTCCTGTGCTAAAGTAACAAATGAATGCGACTCCGAGCCTAGACAAGCTATATTGCCAACAACCAAATCTCCACTATGCCTTAACAAGCGAGATGATTCTCAGAGACTACCACAAACATGGAAAACATTCATTGCTCGCAAGATACCAGAAAATAACTCAGGTACACAAGTGATTCTTGAGAATGGCTCCAAAGCAGGAGCTGAAACGTCGAAACGATGAAAATTACAGACGCGGTTCAACCCGGACAACAGTATATCATTCAATTTGTGGGGTTGAAGTCAATAGTTGGGCTGTTACAAAGAAAACTCTTTATTACGTGTCAAGCTTTCGGTATATTTCACACCTTCGTCAAGATGGAGTAGTAGAAAGCCGAAAACTTTCTTTCCCATAAAATATATATCTGTGGAATCTGCCATGCATTTCAAATTCTTGAGAGCAGAAACAAAATCTGCATCAGGTGAGGCTGCAAAACTCCTAAGTAAGTCAGCAAACTCAAACGATGACCCATCCAAACCATATGCAGCCCTTACATGAGAAGGTAACTGTAGCCATTGAGGTGGAAATCTTGCACCTTGGACATCCAGCAACCTAACTATCGACATCAATCCGCATATATGTTTCCAGAGCTGCACATTCCGACCTAGATGGTTGGAGATTACCTAAGAGGATCGGAAGTGTCTCCTAGCTGTGCAGTTAGTTATCTGCAATCATGAAAGGGTCTTCCTGAAAAGCGTTGCAGAAGACCTATTTTCCAGTACGCAACAATTTATTGTGTATCTCTCTGAATGACAAATTGAAGAAAATGTGCCATAATCTGTTAACCTTGGAGTGAACTATGCTTCACAAGGAAATTCAAGCCTGGATACCTTCCCCATCGCATATTGGATCAGGTTTTCAGCTTTTGCCAAAGTCCTCCTCTCGACAGCTGGCCTTCAAAATCATTCAGCAAATAAAACAATCGGTTTCGGTAAGAAGTTGGATTCATTTGGTAGAGTTTAAATAGGTGTGAGTCACAATAAACCTTCGCGGGTGGAGAGTAGAATTGACTATCTACTTATCTAAGCAGTTCAAAACTGACAATTCCATCCATCGAAAAATCATTGACAGTACTTCAGATCAGGTTACTGACAATCTTGGAACACTCATCATAATCTTGTCTATATTGCCATATAGACCCACGCCATCAATGCCTGCTAATACGAGCTGATTATGAGACGTATTGATTCTATTTCCTTAGCGCCAAATTACCATAAGATTGTAGTTACATGTCAGTGCCGACGTGAATGCTAGTAATTTCCGATCCATCATACTAAACGTTCAAATAGTTTCAATAAATAATGAACAATTCGAAATAGCGTGGAAGGCGTCACCTGTGGGGAGTGGCGCAATTTAAGTTTTTCGAAAGCCTAGGAGTGGTCGGGTATTGTCTTCGGCTGAAGATGGGTAGATTCCAACGAGGAAAAGTGAGAAGTGTAGGTCAGATAATAGGCAGTGTGCTGGAGAAGTAGCCTCAAGGGTTTGTTCTAACGGGTAACGGCACTGTAATGATTAAAATTCGGTGAATCATGACCGAACGGCCCTAATAAACTAATTATATTCATATGTTCGACTTGAATTGAAAATTATCAATTAGAAATTCATTTTATCAGACCAAGTTTAAACATTTTCCATCCGAATAGTATGCGTCAGTTCCTTATTGAAGCTGTTACTGCTAACAAGTATTTGAAACATCTGTTAATCAACCCCTGGGACTGCCATATTTCAGTTAGGATTAGGGGAGATATCATTTAAAATCATGTTTGATGGTGGCTATATTTTTACAAGTAGGTTTTTGATAAATACCATTTCAATGATACACCTCCAGCAGCATTACTCTTCACTGAGATTTATTTTTATTAGTACCATTTTTTACATAGTCATTGAGTTTTTTTCTTAAGTTTTTTGTCTAGTGACTGTTTTATTGTTTCAGAAAAATAACTTTCAACAGAAAGTTATAAACAGAAATAGAACATATATTCATTTTTCAAACAACCATAAAGTCTATTTTTGAACTCGTCTTTAACATTCAGTAGGACTGTCATCAAGTTTATCATAGCATAAAAGATTGATTAATGATATCCTCACAGAAAAATTGACAGTCTACCAGTCGATATGTCAAGAAATATATATTGTTTGACCACTATCAGATGTAGGATCACAATAAAGTGTAGTATTGTCCTAACAATGAGAATATTACAAATTTTCCTATAAACTCGAATTGAATGTTCATTAGTTGATTATCTAGTTTGAATTGAAGGGGTTATATTTTTAGGAGTGATTTGATGCTTATGAATTTTGAGAATAATGTCATACGTGAGAGCATAATAAAGTAGAGATCACTTTTCGAAAAATCTTTCATGAATGGAAAACTCATAATGGATTCCCCAGAAGTACCAAGTTAAACATTAACTTTCTGTAGAAATTATAGTCATTATTTTCATCCATGGCGTTCCATAAAGTAATATGACGACATCTTTTGATGAGAAATGTAATACCATTTTCGAAAACGATATTGAACTCTCCTGACGAGTTCATCCGTAGAAAAAAAATCCATAAGTGATCTATATAAATACGTACGTTGAATGAAATATATAGCCCTGTTTTGAAAAATCAAAATGGCGACCATGCCACAGGATGCTGCCTGATCCAAAATGTTTCAAAACCAACCCAGTTGTTGAAAATACAAGGTGTATAGACTTTTTCGAAAAAAAATCTCTCCCTATTTGACTTACAGGAACCACACCATTCTTTCCGTATAATTTTTGTGATGGATATTTATTTCTACAAGACAATTTTCACAACTTAATGGGAAAATTATTGCGTCTCAGTGTCATTCAGAGATTAACGAGGTTTACCTCTCAACGTGTGATTTCTTGTAAGGATCATACGATATACAAGTAACGATACTGATAATGATAATAGTATTAATAGTAATAACAGCATTCATTACCCAACTAAGTATGTTGAAAAAAAAGAAATAATAGAGGTGTCTATACCTACAGATTTACAATTTCAGCAATGAAAAACAAAAAAGTAATGAAGAGAAGAGTAAAAAAATATATATATTAAATACTCACAAAATAAAAACAAAATTAAAAGTTCTCCATGAAAAAAAGAAATTTGAAATTGAATTGAAATTATTGCAAAAGCTAATGATAGGTGACTTGAGGAAAAAATTGCTTCTGACCAGTGAGCAATGGAAAGTGTTTGTACCTACTTCTAGTTCCAAAATAAGGCACACAGAAATTTTCAAGAGATAACAATTCCAAAACGTTCACATTGCTGTGCAATAACTTATATAGAAAAATAATTTCTGTAAGTTTTCTGCGTAATTCAAGACTTTTTATATTGAATGTAATAAAAAATTCATATAGTAGACCTGATTATGGAAAAGTATCAGAAGATTTGCAATAAATAAATTTTAGGAAACGACGTTGAATGTATTCGATTAATGTAGTATAGCGATTTTGCAAATAGCAGGGATGTAGATGGTTACTGTTGGGCAGTTGGAATGAGTTTCATGTGTTCCATATTCGATAAGAATCGAATGGTGGCCAGGTTTCTTATTTCATTGTTGGCTCAACTGAATTCGAGTCAATCCTTTTAATAAAACTACTAGTACTATGTTGCTTTATCGTTGCTGTTCCAATGTTTTGACAGAATCAGAATCAACGAGCTTAGGCGTGCACAGCGTTATAGAACAGAGCTTTCAAAAAATTGTTCTACAGCGCCATCTAGTAGCGAGTTACAGAAAAATTGATAGCCTAGAAACCTTCTCTATGAAAAATTACCTACACATGTCAAGTTTCATCACGATTGGTTGAGCGATGTAGAAGTTTATCACTTACCAACCAACCAAGCAACCGTCGCTCTCAAGTCTGGTTATCAGTGCCTTAGCAACAACACTAGGAACATCTATTTAATTAGTGATTATCGAATGAAAATTATTATACCTATCCGAGATGATATCGTATGAACTAATTGAACAGCTGAGCCTGAACATTAACAAGTCGCTCTCACCTAGGATTGTTGATAACTTCGAGAATTGCTGCTTTGAATGATTCTTTTGTGAGCTTATTTTTATCAAGTTCAATTCCAAGTCCTCTCGTCATCATTTTATGAACATTTTTCTCTTGGTCATATATGAAGGGGATGCCAATCACAGGGACATGAGCGAACATTGCTTCTTCTAAAGATTGCAGACCTCCTTGAGTTATAAACGCTTTCACTTTGGAATGTCCTGTCGAAAAAAAAATATTTAGTAATGATAAAAGGCGAAGTAAACTTTCACGACCATAGATAACTATGTCATAGCTATTTTTAAGATTTTTCAGCCATGGTTTGCCGGTTTGTATGCCGAATGTTTCGTCTACCACTGCGGTAGACAATATCGAAGGCGATGTGGTTACGGACGAATTGCTTCCAACACAGAAACTATCATGCTGGAATTCGTCTCCGGTTTTATATTACCATAAGTGGGCGTGTCCTTGTTGGTGTATAATTAAGGATGGGTAGCCAGATTTCATTAATGCTCATTGTATCTTTCTTTCTATTGAGATTATCGTTGTGCTCCTGAACTTCTATTGCCTCTCTATATATTCTTGGATAGTAATTTTGAGTTTTATCGAGTACTAGCGGACCCGGCGAACGCCTTCCCACCTAAGAGTCGAAGAATGAGCAAATTTAGAATTTTAAAATTGATTCAAAATTAATAAGTATTGAGTTATCAAATTTTTTATCATTATTATCATTATTAGCTTTATTGATGAAATATTATTTTTTAATACTTATAATCCTATTCCCGAAGAAGACAAAGTCAAAACACGAAAATCATAAAAATTGGTCTAGACGTTCTCGAATTCTGTCATTATTATTATTATTAAATCATATTTCAACACTCATTATCCCACTCGAAGAAAACAAATTCAAAAAACAAAAATCAAAAAAGTTGGTCAAGCTGCTCTAGAATTCATTTATTATTATTATTATCAATATAATTTTTAATGATGAAATATCATATTTTAATACTTATTACTCTATATTATCGTATTCCCATTGAAGACAAACAAAATAAAACAGAATTCATAAAAATTAATTCGGCTGTTCTTGAGTTATTTTATCATTATTATTATTTTATTGATAAAATATCATGTTTCAATTTTATTACAGATGCGTCATGCCTTCTAAACCAACGTTCAACTCCCTCCCCTCTTTCATTGTGGCTGGTGGTTAGAGTTTTTATTCAGGTACCTGTCTGTGTGTCTTTGTTTCCTGTTGTATGGCCCAATGTCTCATTTCGCCTCTGAAATGGTATATCAAAATTAACCCGACCAAAACACGAATCATTCTCTTCAGGTGCCCAAACACTACAACCCGACCTTAACACTAACAACTGGGATCTTAGACTTTTGGGAGAGCTTCCCACTCGAAGACTCGGTGACCTACTTGGGCGTTACTTTTACAGGGAACCTCAATTGAAAACCCGACCTACGAAATACTCTGGATAGAGTCTAGAAAAGAGTCAAGCTCGGAATATGTGCCAGTAAGACTCTACTACATACATATATAAAATGTTTATGAAACCTATCTCGAACTAATAAGTCATGATCGACTGTGCGCTCTTTCTGAGACTATCCCATCATATACTAACAACAAATTTCATGGTTAGAACCCTCAGCAGCTCAACACCCCTGCTATAGAGATATTGGCCACCTCCTGGAATCCCCACGGGAGCTCTAGAAGGATTTCAAGGAAGAAGATTCCGTTTTCCCCAGCCAGGCTCCTAGGAACCATAGATGATATCCAGAAGCGATTCCAGGACATCCTCGATAAGCTGTCGCTGGCGATCTGGTAGTGGACAGTCTCGAAGCACACTGAGGTTAAATTTATTCACCCAGGTATACCCGTACCTGAACCAAAACCCGCCAATTATCGACCACCAGCTATTATACCAGGATCGTTCGCCGAACTCTATAAGGGAGGTGTGAAAGATAAAAGAATTTTTCTCAGATGTCTCCTTTCTGGTATCTCTGTAACCCGCCCAAATAGTACTTGGCATTTTTCTCTTCAAAATGATTGTCCACGAAAGTGATTGCCTCTTCATTTGACGAAAATCTATGTACTCCGAGCACAGTTTTCAGATGGTAGAATAAAAAGAAGTCGCTTGTGGCTAGATCCGGTGAGTGAGGCAGACGGTCAAGCAGTTCAAACCGTAATTCGTAGATTTTCACCATGGTAACCACTGATGTGTGAGACGGTGCGTGGCCTTGGAGTCATCCGCAATTTCTGCCTTCAGCTTGTGAAGTAATGATGCGTAGTATGTTCCTATAATGTTTTTTTCAAGATAATCGATTGGAATAACTCCATGACTATCCCAAAAAATAGTTGCCATCTATTTCCGTTGAAAAAACGTCGTCATCACTTTCCTTTGAAAAAACAGTGTTTACTTCTTTTGGAACCTGTTCCTCCTTTGCAGTCCACTGTTTGGACTGTATGTTGTTTCGGGCGTATAATGGTGTATCCAAGTATCATGGGGGCGTTGAAGCGGTTTAGAGGTGCGATGGCTAATTTGAAAATATTTTTTGCTTACAACACAAAATTTATCGCTCCTTTACGTTTAATGCGCGTCTCTTCGTGTAACGCTATCTAAGGGACTAGACAGTAACTATTTCCTGCCCGATAGTTGTCAAACTGTACACTATATGGCGGTAAGCTTCAATGCGAAGCAAGAAGTTTCTAGTCTCCATTCTCGAAAGTACTAGGCCCGCCCGCTGCCTCATATAAAAGCGCGCTCGCCAATCTCGCAATTATACCCTGGATTGTGATCCGTCGTTCAAACGATTTTTGATAGCATTCCCATCATCACATTTGTGTAAACGTGGATTTAGTGCTGTGGCAACGTTGCTAAGTAAAAAGATAAATCGGTTGCAGATTACCGAACGCGGGGACTTACGGCCGTTTTTTTTTGGAGTAAATTCGAGCCTGATATTAACACACTTGTTAAAAATCATCAAATCAATCCTTCACATTAAATTAGTTTTAAACTTCAAATTGAAATGTTTGTTTTAATAACATGAATAAAAGTTTTCCTAATATTACAAAATTGTCAAACAAATAAAATTAAAATATTAATGTAATCTTTATTTTTTCAGCTTTTATTAATATTTTAATTTTATTTGTTTGGCTGTAGCTTGTATGTTAATTACAAAATGGTGTTTTACATTACCCTTATCAGAAAGTCTTTTTTTCACATGACACACATAATTTATTTATTAAAATAATGACTGCGATGATGATTCTTAAGATGTAGTAAAGTAAAAAAAAATGGGGGGCGCTAAAAAATAATTAATTCTTGGTAGACTGGGCGGTAGACAAAATAAGTTTGAGAACCTCTGGTCTGAAATGAGCAAACGCGGCACTCAACGCGCGGACAGCTTTCTCATGCCTCAATTTTGATTTAATATGTGACAAACACGTTCTTTTGACATGTTCATAACCTCTGCTATTCAATTCGGCTTCTAGCACTATTTGGTGAACTTTGGCGATGTTTCCGTCGGTAGTTGCAGTTTTTGGTGGTCTCAAACGTTCATCGTCTCCAAGCCCTTTCGGCCACGTTCAAATTCAGCTGTCCAAAATTTCACTATGGTAAACGATGGTGCAGAGTATTGCCTTTCAAAAACAAATAATTAATGACAGCTCGATACTCGATTTTACCCATTTTCATAAAAACACTCACATCAACTCAATCAAATGACTGTAACATAACAACAGCGCGTCCAAAATGGCAGAAACTTTGAGATTTAGATAAACACAACCTTTCTATTGTAATTTATAACCATCGTTTGGTGTAGGCATGAGCCTATAGCAGAGCCCCTAAAACCCTATGTAATAAAATTACCTCCATACCAAATTGACAATAAACGTCTTTAACTTGAACCAGCATTGTAGTTTCTGCATTGAGAAGAACACTAGCACTCGGGCCGTAACCTTATCCCTTTTGATAATGCCTACCGCAGTAAAAGACGACACGTCAGACATAAAAACCTGCAGCAAAACCGTAAGCAAACTTACGCATTTTTTGCATTTCAATTATTATTATGTATTGTGACACTTAAAGACATCTAGTGGCTACCCGCTAGGTGGCATTAGGCGTAATTAAATATTTGGCATTATGGCGTTGGTTCGAGAAAGTTCTGGTTCTAGCTACTGCATTCCGATCACCTCGAGATGGCGGTAATAATTGCATATAAAAAGGCTAGCAGCGCAACTGCGAGATAGTCTGCGTATGAAAGGCGAAGGAATCGAAACTGTCTATTGTGAAATAAAGTAAAACCCGTCAATAAAAGTATTTTGATTTGACTTAATGTTTTTTTATGTGTGTTGTTAGTATGGGAAAGAAGCGAAAAATCGACAGTGAATACAGAACGTTCCAAGAAAAATGGAGAATAATAAATATTCGTAGAGATATCGACGTTGATGTTTNTGTCAAGAAGTTCAAGGCAACCATTTCGAGCATCTTCTGAACTGACCTCAAGCTTATTACCTCATATTATGTAGTTAAATGTCAATGTATTCAGGCAATTATTTTTAGCACTAAAGAAATGCAGTGTATGTTTTGAAAAGAGTAATATATTTTGGGTATTTATGTGAAAGTTTGGGGTATAATTTTGTACTACTCTATAATCCATAAAGTGTTTATGAAAAATCAACCTTGAAACTCCGGGAAAAAAGCACTCTACCTCAAAACTAAGTCGGTTTATCGAAGGTTCTTACTCAGAATATCCTGTTGAGGCACCCAGTTCAAGATTTTCACGTTTGCCGGAACATCCTGTGAATTGTGCTCATCGAATTTCCACAAAATTCTATAAGGCAACTCCTTGAACGTATCCAAAAATAATTTTTGCATGTCGGGTGGAACTAACGAGCTTTTAACATTAGTCCCCAGACTGAAATAGATAACTCCGTATTCTGCACCATCCATGTATTCCTGGAGATTCTGTAACATAGATATAAAAAATAGTGCACTCAAGGAATTCCTCTCAGATCGCGACAAGGACGGCATTGCCGATAACGACCGCCTTCAAAAATGTCACATAGTCCAAAAGATAGATATATTCTGAAATAAAGTAGTAGGGGACTGGCGGCCCCTACGCCAGTCCATTCAGAAATTGGGAAAATACATAAGGGTGTACCTCAGGGTTCAATACTAGGGCCAACTTTGTTCCTCATCTACGTCAACGATTTGACAAGTATAAATATTTCAGGAAAATTCACACTATTTGCAGACGATACTACCATTATTTGGCAATCGAACAAATCAAACGATGTAATTAAAATCATATTCAACGATATGATGACTCTAAATATTTCGAAAACTAATATAGTAACTTTCAAATGCGAACTTATGGAATTAATTCATGTTTAGCGTTATTATGTACTTTGTGAAAAAAACCTGAAACAGGTCGATTTTCATTTTTAAATTGACAATTTACAGTATGAAAATATTATTCCCCTCCAGCACCCCTTCTGAATTCTAAGCACCCCCTCGAAAATTTCAAATAGCAAAGGGGGTCGTGTGGCACCTTGTTGAAAAGGGATTTTAGTCCCCTGTTCAGCAATATAAAGTTTTCTGAATTTGGTGCAGTCAAAACTGAGAAAATTAAATTTTACAATTAAATTGAATGTTCACTTCTTGACAATAACCTGACCTATTGAACAGACCATTTCTGTAACACGCTTCTAAATAACCTTGAATCTTGGAAAAAATCTTTGAAGATACTAAAATATTAGATAAAAAGCCAAATAAACAATTGATATGAATCTAGTAGGTATTTAAATTACTAAAAGACGTCAGTATAATATTTTTGGGCGTATTAAATTTAATTATGGCTCATTTGTTTGAGACTCAAAGAATATACATTCAAATTGTGATTGGTTGTGGTGATAAAACAAGAACTCAAAAGGAGGTTTGTGACATTTTCAATAATAAATACCCTGGTCAACACGTCTCGCAGTCTACAGTTAGCAAAATTGAAAAAAAGTTTCGTGAAACTGGACATGTGAAAAATATTGGAAAACCAGGTAGAAATGTTCCATTTACTGATGGAAAACAGTTAGATGTACTTCTAGAGATTGGGGAAAATCCGCGTAAGACAACTCGAGAACTTGCCGCCGACAATGATGTAAGTTAATCATCTATTTTGAGAGTTTTGCATAAAGAAAAATACCACCCTTACAAAGTTCAGTTGGTTCAGGAGTTAAATGAAGATGATCC
>WOGN01002487.1:0-16652 GCA_015342105.1 Leptinotarsa texana
ACCACGTGTTGTTGAGGGTAAAGTATAAGTTAAATTAATTTTGTAGTAAACGAAATACCATGAAATTCAATTGTTTTTACTTTTTAAATTTTTGGTGTTAGCATAGCCGGCCACTTGTTACTTAGACTGAAGTGTAAATTAAATTCATATTATAGTGGAGATAATACAGTGAAATTATTCCTGCTTTTTAATTTTTCCAGGTTTTTCTCATGGGCAACTATATGTTGCATGTTCACGTGTAGAGAAACCGTCAAATCTATTTGTGTTAGCTAAAGACAGGTTAACCAAAAATATTGTGCACCGATTAGGGCTAAATTAAATTGAAATTAGAAGTATTTATAATTGAAAATAATAAATATTATTGTTAATGATTTGAGGCTATATGCCGTACCAACCTCATTCGTAAGTTTGAGTGTCACATGTTATTTACTAACAACTTTCTAATATACTTATTTGTTACAAAATTGAAAAAATAAATTTTAAAATTAATTATTTTCTATTGATTTTTGCTTAACATCAACTGTACGAAAATTTTAATCAATGGTGTTTAAAGTCTTTTCCCTGATGACTGATGTTCTCATCCGTTCCTCTTAAATAGTTTATCACAATGTAATGTAACAAAAACCTTTAAAATTTCCTTGCTGTATGTCATCGTTGCGATAAAATATCATTATTTCATAAACTGATTTTTAGTTTTTAGAGATCAGTTATCACAAGTTCAGTGATTTAGCTGTCTAACTGATCTCATAGAACATCTTCAAAACTATATTTTGATAGAATTCATTCATGTCGAAATTACCAAGTAAAAAAAACTCTGATTACCTGACCTTGTTTGTGTATCTGTAAGAACAGGTAGCCAGATTTTATTGATGGTCATTGCCTCTTTTTGTATATTGAAATGAACCTTAATAAAATCTGGCTACCTGTCCGTACAGGTACACAAACAATTAATTGGTTGAAAATATTCAATCACCTTCTACCCCATCTAAAAGGCGCATGCCTATTATAATTCATCAAAGTACTATCAAGATACTTTTGTCTGTCTAAAGTGTTGTATTGTGCTATGTAAATACAAACTGTTTTTATCGTTTTCTGTTATTTTTTATTGTATATAGATATGCTCAGTATCTACTTGAAAGTTTTATTCAACATACTTGCAATGTGTATTATTTTATAGTGTATAGTTTCACATGACAGGCTAATATGTGTAATAAGATATGAATTTTCAGACAATAAAGCATATTTTGATTTTGAGGAGAGTGAAAGAGTGAGGACCTATGAACAGATGGACCACACTTCATAATTTTGCTGCAACGCCAATGCACATCATCTTTCCTGGGGGAGCAGTCATGCCAACAAAAGAGGTCACTTTCGTGAATCAGAAACATCACATTTACAGTTATTCAACAAAAAATTATTTCAAATTACTATTCCAATAATTTTTGGACAACTTATCAAATATTTATGCAAATTATTGAAACAAAATTACCCATAGTTATAAAATTACCCCCTTAGCATTAGGTGACGAACAGTTGTGAACTATATATAAAAATTGTCACAATTCAAGAAATATCCCAGTCAACTATTAAAACTAATTCTATATTAAAGTATTTTTTTATAAAAAATAGAGATTTGCAACCCAAAAATATAGTACAAAAATGGTAACAAATTGAAAAACTTTTATATAAAGATGTTTCTCGTTACGTGCGTTGCTTTTATACAAAAAAGTAACAAGATTGGATGCACATCTATAAAAAACTATGTATTGACATCACTCATATTTTAAAGCAATTCATATATTTTCTGATATAATTTTCTTACCTTGAGAGCCCCATGTTTGGGATTTTTTCTGAAAGCAAAATTCCATGCCTGAATGAGTTCTAAGAGTTTTGTTCGAACATTTTCGTGTGGAGTTGTCTTTGATAAATCATGTAAGAAATCGCAAAACAGTTTGGTAGTGAGTTCCTCGTGAACAACAGTTCCTGAAATATGAAGCGAAACATGTTACTGGAAAGTATGGAAAAAATTAAATGGTCTTCATCTGTACAATTGTAGACAAGGTAATGACACTATGCCAAGATTGACAAAGTGGTCCCTACATGAAGCTGTTTTTGATATATTAGTCACACAGCGAATTTTTTGGAGCTAAGAGTTTTTACCAGAATTGTATGTTCAACCACAGAATATAAGGCCAAATGAGAGATTTGATTGTACAAGTCCAAAAAATAGTAGTTTCAGGACTTCTCTTGATACTGTGTTACAGAGTACAGTACAAAATCAGTTTGGATGATATACCATCTATGTGGTTATTTTACATTAGTTTTTGATCTAAACAGATCCCTAAAAATTTGGTATATGACGAATTTTCTGATGATTTTCCTTCGGTTCTGAGTTAGGTTCTAACATATTTTGTAATGAATTGAGCTGCCAGGGAGTTATCAACATTAACGACTGTGCTGTTTTCAGCAGACCATTGGGACATACTTCTAATGGAATAGATTTATTTTGGAGTTCTCCTACAGATATTCTTGTGATTGGTAAATTTGTATCATCGGCCTAACATAACTGGAAATCCTGTTCTTTTCAGATTACTGAGGTCTGTGATGAATATATTAAATAGTGTCAGTGATAGACATGATCCCAGGGGTGTCTCCATATTAGTTTCGTTTAGGTCAGACCTCATATACAAGAATTAAATAATCTAAATACTCACCACAATTTTTGACCATACTCTCTAGAACCAGAAGAGCGTATAAAGCGCTATGTGGATTCTGAGACATTAGTTTTTTCTTCAAAGCATTTAGAGCATTTCTTGGTCTGAAAATGAAAAGCAAAGATGTGAATCATAACACTGATTTTCCAAATACATAAAATTGGAAACACTTTTTTAAATAAATTATTCAATATATTTCTTACTTTGGAACCAAGTTACTGAAATGTACTAAATTTGGGACAATTGACACAAAAAACAAGATATGTAATGCAAATTGAATGTAGTTATGTGAAAAAACAATTATTTTAAATTTTCTTTTAATCCTGTGCCTAACAAAGATATTCCCAGAAATAAGTTGACTTTCTGAAGATTTCTTATATGTCTTATTGACTTGGATGTCAAAGTTCAAAAGAAATATATATACTTCTGACTCGGTAATAATAACTCCACACTATTGCAAAGATAAATATTCCAATATTAGGTGAAATCAAAGTTTCCCTATTGTAACTATTCTCGCCAAATTAGGTTACTGAAATAATGGTGAATCATCAATATTACAAACCTTGATAATTCTCAGGTAGAGAATGTTTAACACAAGCGTCAACTTTTGGAGATATGACTCTTCTGAAAACGCAGCTGTACACATGTATTCGCCTGCCACAACTATTTTTTTTTCATACTTATCAAATTAATTTTTCATGCATGTATTTTAATAATCAATTACATTCTGTTTGAGAAATGCTGTTCTGTTGAAACTTCTTTACAACGCTAAATCACAATTTTGTGCGTGATTTCTTTTTCAATTTGTATTAGCATCCCCACAATATCACAAATGTCGCACTTATTAGAAAGAATGTGTAAACGCCAAATTGATATGATATTAAAAATTCCATTTTCTAGTATTTTTTGTCCACATAATCTTAAATGATTAATGCTGCATTCTTTCTCGATACTTATTTTTATCACATGCAAAAAAATTAGTTTATCTTTGTTCATCCAGGAACGTGCATTTTAGAATGGAGTAATTGAGAGTCACGATATATTTTTCAACAATTGTCTTCTTATTGAGCTGAAAATATTGCCAAAGGAATGAATTCCGGTCAGAATAATGCACAATTTGTGTTGTGTGCAAGTAAAAAAAATTGATTTGGACAATTCCGCCTTCTTTTCAGAATATAACTCATTGGGCAGGCTTTCAAACAAATTGTTTTTAGGAACCTAGGGACAAGAAAATATTTTCAATACAATAAAGCATTTTTTGACTTTTTAATTGAGTGGTTGATTAATTAATTTCAAACAAAATAGTAAAACAATATTTTTAGTAGTTAGTAATTGCAAATCTAATTTTGAACAGAAATCGATTTATCATGATGGAATTAGAATTTATTTATTCATCACTGAAGAATTTACATATACGTACTTATACAATAAATACAAGTTTATTGTATAAGTTTGAGAACGTCCATATAGGACGAAACGCCAGTAACGTTAGTTACAAATAAACATGGTAAAAAACATAGAAATTCTCATTTCTCTTTTCATTATGACCTCCTACCACGTAGTAATGGTTACATTCATCAATTTATTTAATACCTTCATGCAAAAAACTCATCAGACTAATCGCAAGGCAATAAAGAAAATTCAGAAATATACAATTTAAAATATAGAAAATATACATACAATTAGATTATAATTATGATATAAAATGTCATAAAGTATTACGAGAAAAAAAAATGACGCCGATCGTCGCTGGTCTATCAACTGTGACTCGGCCAAGGCCGCGTTTAACTCTACTTATGCTTCCTGATCTTTCTAGGTGTCTCTACACTTTGAGAATAATTCTTTCGGCTACCTAAGACTTTCATTGGTAGCTATATATAAGCACTATCAACAGGCATATTAAGTTAGTCTATTTGGACGTGTAATATGAAGTGAGCTAATAAGGCGATAGAGATTTGAGAATTAGTCTGAAGTTCGATTAAAGTTTTTGTGTTTAACTGTTCAATGTAGACAATTATTGTCAATCTCATTGAGAAAATGTAACAATAATATAATTTCTCCACACATAAAAAATCTAAAACTGCTCTCAAATTAAAAAATCATTTGAGAAAGTATTTAATGAATAAAGTTGAAAGTACAGGATTATATGATTTTCCATATATCCAGAATCTGAATGTTTTTATATCAAGTCTTGATTTGACATTAAACTGTTTGTTCATATTAATTATTTTACTTGTTTTCTTATTGAATATTTTGGATTTGCTCTCTACTTCTCCATCTTGATACAAAAAAATGTGGGAATCTTCCAGAGAATAAAAGCAATCAATTAACAATTAAAAAAAAATGTGTGGATCATGCATAGAGGTAACTTTCAGACATAAATAGAAGAAAAAGCCCTCTCGTAACAGCTACTTTCGTATAAACATCGAATTACACGAAAGAAAAATACTTTCGAAACAAATACTTTTTTATGAACACTGAATTATACAAAAAACCCTTTTCTCTATTCAGTTTGTATTCCAAACATTCGTTATAGAATTGAATTAACCTCTCACAAAAATATAACCCTTTTCAATTTTTTATGCCTATTCATAAACTTAATGTTGATGGCTCGTATCCATTATTTATTTTTTCATGTTCTATATTTCATTATTTTGTAAAATTTGTATTTAGTTAATCCCTATTCATTAACATTTATCATTTCTTTATGAAAACAGAGGTAGTTCTTGGCACTAACTATCATAGACAGAGTATTTTCTGATTTTTATCAAAATACAACAAAGGGTTCTGTTCAAAATATAGGTACTCTAAAAAGTGTCTCGATTGCAATGAATTTAACAATTGTGTATGTTATCAATTACCATAAGAGCACAATCAAAATATTGTGAAGTTACTGGACATGAAAGCTTTTCTAATTTTTTCAATTCAAATCAATGGTAATATATTGTTTAACAATTATCAAGAGTATTAGTCTTTATTGCTATTTGTGATATTATAAATTTGTTGATTGAACTTGGTGAATTGACCCAACATTTGAAAATCGGTACAAACTCATTTTTTGACTTTTGAATAGCAGTATCTTCGAAAGTTGATGCTTACGCCAAACATAGAGTTTTCAGTTATATGTTCAGTTACAAGAATATATGAATAATTATATTTTTTTTATAAATTTAGCATAAGACTCTTCGCCCAATAATTATCCAAAAAGTTATTACTTATTTCTATTTTCAGACAAAAATATAGCACTATAGTGGAAGTGGAATCTGAACAAGGTTAAAATATAGCATATAAATGAAGGAAACATCGGTATCAACTCACTGAACGTCATTCTGTCGGATTGTATCACATATTTGTAGAATTGAATCCCAATCTGGCTCCATCAACAAATGACTTGTAGCTTTCTCTGTAAATATTTGTGTTATTAGTATATATCAAAAATGTTCAACACAGCACTCACCAAGTAGTTTATCAAAATTTCCACTACGAAATAAAGACATTGTACAGATCTAGATTTAATAACACCTAGAATTTATGAAAAACAATGTGAATGTTAGAGTATACTTCAACAAAACAACTTATTTTTCTACAATTGTGAATTATGAGTCATCAGTGTTATCAGACTGATTAGTAGTGGATTTTTTGTGCTGATTAGTTTGACATGATCAGATGATTTTTGACATGTGAAGTTAGAGATGTCACTTGCCAACGTTGCCGTGTTTGAAGTGTGTGTCCGACAAATTTCAAAACATCACCTAGAGATCTTTCCGGAATCTTTTGAAAGATGTTCTTTTTGATTGGATTGCTTGTATTTGTTAGGATTTTTGTATAATGCAACCATTTATTCTAGATCTCGGAACATTTTCTATTTCGAAATGATACTTCTACTAGAAGTGATACTTCTAATTTTTGTGAACTACTATGTCAAGATATCAGGCTTAAATGGTTCGTAGACTTCAATATCACTTTTAATTCTGGTCCAGATACAAGAAAACGAATTATTGCAGAAATATATGAGCTGGGTAAGTTATATACGCATCTATTGAAATCTGTTTTTCCGTTAACCAGATGTCGCCCTAGTATGAAAGACAACTCTCAGAAGTCGGACTTATGGAAGCTCAGGATTAACGGGAACTTTATCTCTTAACTTGTTATTCCTAGCACGGGTTGAAAATCGATCGACCGGCCATAGGACTGTAACCACCGTTTCACATAGTGGCTTATTGAATGGATAGAATGAACTACTAATGGCAACCCAATCGGCTACCGTCCCACTTTGCCAAAATCCAATGTATAATTACGTTGACTATAGTTTTCAAGCACATTATTTGTCATATAGAAAGAGCTACATCTGCCACTACAAACTTTTTTTCCATACTTCAAAACTCACAAAAAAGTGAAACAATTTTCAAAGCGTGTGTAATTTGAAATTTTCGTCGTCATAGAATTGCGGCACAATGTTTGTCGGTTGCAAAGAATATCTCCTTCTAATGAAGTTGAACACATTCAATGGAAGAACTTCAATTTCTGTACCTATATTAATTTTGAATAATATCTTGGTATTTTCTATTCGAACAGTTTCAAGCCAAAATATTTGACATCGACAATATGATACCGTAGTGAATGTACCTCATAAGTTCTATGTTCGAATTTTGGAATATTGTTTCATTTCATTAACTTCTAGGATAAATCGGTGCCAACCATTCTCAATTGGCTTCGATACTAGGAGTATTTTGTTATACCTATTCCAGATTGGGTCATTCTCGCCAAAAGTTATTCGCTGTCCTGCTTGATCAAATAACATCGAACAGTTTCAACAAAAACACCAAATATCTGTTTAATCAAAAGAATACCAGAGGTTGACTTGAAAATGGCAATATATAAAAAAGATGTAATTCTGGTAGAAACAATCGAGAATATCTCTATGTTTATTCTGAAATGCAAATAAAATAATTTCAAATTCTTTAAAATTATGGTCAAGTGCACCTAAATAATGAAGCAACGACTATATAATAAGAAGAAGAATAATTCAAATTATATGATATTCGATATCACATATTCTCACATAAAGAATATCGGATTGATATCTCGAATTATATTGATTGAATTATCGATTATTTTTAATTCGAATTAGCCTATCACTAACGTCGAGAGATTTTTTTTCTTAAGGCGTGGAAAAAGTGATTTCAACAGATTGATGATTTGAAATAATTTACCATAGGCTATGTGCCAAGAAAAATTATTTTATATGAATAGTCCATAGTCCTTTAAACCTTTATGTTGCAGAAGTCTGAGAAACATTTTAACTGATCATTTACTAATGCTTTCCAATGAACTGCAATTTACTAGGAATAATATATTTGTTCCATATTTTTTCCTCTTCTGATTATTTTTTTTTGAGGTGGGAAGTTATCCCAAAGAACTTTTAGTGCGACAACTATTTCTACAAGTTTACTAGGAGAATAATTTCCCTTCTACATGAAATAAAAAACGTATTCTCATCTGAAGTGTCATTGATGTTTTTTTTTTATTATAAAAGTATAAAATGTTTACCAAATACTAAACTGAACCCTTATTTTTACATAAAAGTATGAAATGACTTAAGTAAGACTTATATAATAAAAGTAAAGTACTTGACTTAGGTAAAATAAGACTTATGGAATGGGGTAAAACAATTTTCACACAGACTGACATTACAGGTTGGGCAAATAATATTGCTTCGTTTCTCTTTGGCTTTGGTGCTACACCGAGAGCATCTTCTATAAGTTTTAATCGTTGTGGGAATATGATGATTGCCTACGTTCGAAAGTCTGATAATATTTTGCGCAGCTTTCATGCCATCAGGAATAGGCGACTGTTTGCTTTATTTGGTGACGTCTGGGTCGTGAAAAACTGGTATTTTGTGTAGAAATTGCTGATTTTGTTCTAACGTGAGAGTTGAACTTTTTGTCGAGCTTCGGAGGGATATTGATTTGGAATGTATATTCACTGACCTGGCATGTTATTTTCTCCATTCGAATCACCCTCACATACAGAATCAAAAGCCATATTATCACTGATAATATCTTTTCCATTCAACAGCTTTTTTGACTGCTCATCTGATAATTTTTTCGAATGAATGCCACATATTGACTATATTACATGAGACGAAAACTGCACATTCGACACTGCAAAACACACGCAAAATGAGATTGTGCGTATAATTTCAGCTCAGCCAAGTATCAGATACGTAAAATTATGTTTTTTTCCCACAATTCATATATTGACGAGCATATATATCTAATATTACCTTTCTCAGTAATAAGTCAACAGAAAAAAAAGATAATATAAAATGTACAATTTCAATCCTCGAATTATTTTTCCATAATTTCACGTACACTGTGGCTAAATATCAATACGATTTGAAACAAATTCACTATAATTTGAGAGTATTAAATACTTATGTAACTCACTTATATTTTTTTGGGTAATATTTCCGTCTATTACTAAAAAAAAGGCAAAACACGAAGAAAAACATGGGACAATAAAAACTTTCAAAAAATGTATGCTTTTTGATGAACTATTGGGATAATAATTTCCCAGCTAATAGTTCTACGCTAGAATGCACATGTATTCTTATGTATACTTATATCTTGGGAAGATAATTTCCCCGTAAAACATTAGCTGCCTGACTTAGACATAGTGAGAAAATATACCAGTAGATAAACCTTAAAGGGTTAAGCATTGAACATGGGTATAGAATTGTATAATCCTATATTGTGTAGCAATCCTGTGACAGATATCAGATTCAATTTCATAAAGAATGTTTGAAGTATAAACTGAATAGGAAAAACTGTTCATTGTATAATTTAATGATTATATAGAAGTTACTGTTGAACTTATTAGTCTACAGACCGGTTTAGAGGTATTACCTCGATAAGATAAATTCGACAGATGCCAATGGTGATTGCAAAGGAACAGTTCAAAATAACATGAAAATATCCATTATTGAAGATATTGGTGAAACCATTAGTTGCAATGAGATGACTAACCAACTCAGTTTTTTTTTTTGATTTTTCAGGATTAATGAGTATTGTTCAATTCGAGTAGTTTTTGACTTTTCAATTAAATTAAAAAACAACAATAAAAATTAATTGGCGCTTCAGGGCGACTTCATTGATTCCAGTGGCCCATTTGCTTTTTCAGCTGCAGGAAGACCCAGAAAAACCTTGCTGCACCACATCATCTGTGGATGATGTGGTGCATCCACTCTCTTATAAAACAAAATGTAGGGTGTCTCCAGAGGCTCCAATAGATCGCCAAACCACTTCGTGACACAACTATCTTCAAACTTCAACCAGTCCGTTCAATTGAAACAATCTGTCAGTGTTTGATTAGTTTATTCATGAACTTCATTTCTTTTACTTCATTATATGCCATTAGTAGATAAATTTGTGAAGCATGTATGTATGTAAACTACTGAAAATATTGATTTCTGAATGTTTTCTGTGATAGTCTATCATGTTGTCCATTTCAATATAAGGTATTTAATTTAATTTTTTGACACTTTGATGCTATCTTGCCATTCAATTATTTTTTGTCAATATTGACATTACAAATATAACATAACGTAACTGTTAATCATTAATCTTTTTATTTTTCAATAATTTTGTTTCACAGTAAACTTTTCAATTTGCACTGGATATTAATCAAATATTAAAATTATAATTTTGTTTGATCTTTCCATAATTAGCCTGCAGTTGAAAATGTATACTGCATAGATATTCTACATATGTATAAAGGCCACGAGTTTAAATTTACTATGTTACAGTAACGTAAGTGTTACCTAAAGATACATCCGAATTAAAAACATTTAGTGGTGTAGCTCTACCAATTAACGGCTTGAATTTAAAAAACACAGTGCGACGCTCAAAGTGTTAACAAACTAACAATCATCCAATCATTTTTTCATTTGTTGGTATAAATCTAATAGTTAATTATGAAGCTTATGATGCACTGTTTGGAGAAAGATCAAACAGTTTAATCTTCCCCTTGAAGATGATCACTTGGTGATCGAAACACGAGTCGAGGTATTAAAATAACGGTTTGATGTTGGGAAAAACTCCAGTAATATTAATTATGAAGCTATGTAACTATGTGGTGTACTTGAAAAACTGACAAGTTTTGTTGTCTACATTATTTCTATAAAATCATTTCATTTTTGTAACCTTTTTGAAAAATGGTTTTATTCAGCTTACTGGGAAAGATATAATATGTACATAATGTGGAAACTAATATTTCACTGAGTAAACCACCATTCATCAATCTACTTCCTATTTGCGATATTTCGTCCAAAAGCTTTCAATTCTGCGGCTTCTCTCTCGATTTCATCTTTAAGCATATCCATATGAGAATTTACAACAGTACACATCAAATCTTGTTTTAAAGTGAGAAAATATTCGAGAGTTGTCAAGTCTTGGGGTTTCTGTAACTTTGCAAATTTGCAATTAGGAGCATGTTTCAAGTGCTCCTTCCATGGGTCATCTGTAGACTCCCAACCATCCAGAGCTTTGTTACAGAGAAAACATTTTACAGCATCTGGTTCTTGCTTGTTTCCAGTGAAAATGAAACCAGCTTCTGCCATCTATAAATAGAAAATTTAATATAACAAAGTATTCAAGTCATTAAAGTCATCACCTTGTCTGCATTACACTTTTCACTACTTCCAAATATCCACTTTTTGAAGGTCTTACGTCGATTCTCTTCTAAAAGATATGGCATTGCCCTTTGAATTTCCTGAAAATGAATAGGATTATTGAAGAAATGCTAATGTTTTGAAACAACCTCTTTGAGTTCAGACATGATCCAATATACACCAGGATTATCATGTACCAAGTATTCCTATTATTAATAATGAGATATCTTTATTTCCTCAGAAGAGCTCCTCATATAACACAGTATCTGAGTTGAAGAAAATCCAAAGTACAGTACAGTCAAACGCCAAAACAACTTTACTGAAGAAAAATTTTATTACTTCCAAAACAAATATGAAAAAACTACAAAAACTAAAATCAAATCTCAACCGTCACACAGTGTTGCCACAGGATTTCATCTCGAGCCCTCCTTACACGGAACACAAAATCAAAACTTTTGGTTTTCATGATAAGCCAAAAAGGTGAATTTTTAGTGCAACAGAAAAAATCCAGTGGATTGCTTTAACCAATAGAAACATGCTAACGTTTGGACCAATGAATGAATCCATTGGATCATTCGGTAGATTCAACGATGAATCAAGTTGTGTTTTTCTCAAATTAATTTTAAGCCAGAGATTCCAATACTACCTATCAAACTTTGACTTTGTTTCCTGTCAAGCTTGATGGTTGTGTTCAGGCCTTGAAGTAAACCTGAAGTTCAGGGTTACTGGTCGTACATACACAATGTATATTACACATGTTTCGTCTCTGAGTTATCTCTGAAGTCATATATCAGAGCTGCATTCGATTTGATGCCCAGAAAGCCCGTGGTATGATCTAAATCAGCTTTTGTAACTCGGGCGAGCTCTGTTGCAAGTGGCAATGGTTTTAATGGAAGTAAATGTTCTGTCAATGTACTGAATACCTTGCTCGTTCCAATGGGCTTCAACTCGAATGTAACTCAGGGGCATTGTTTTCAAATCAGGTATCCTCTCTGTTCTGAAAGTGAAATAAGGTTTGTTTTGGTTCTGTATTTCGAACTGTTATTGAATCGTCCTGAATCGACGCCGAATCAATGCGCAGAACATTACAGTCATAGAACAGTTCTGGAACGGTCCCAACAAGTAAAAAACTAAAACATAAAAAATTTTTTCTGACAAGTGTACAAACAAAGATTAGAGGTTAGGTACCTCTACTCTGCTATAACGATCATTGGACTTTTGAGTTAAGTTTGAAAACAAGAGTGAAAAAGTTAAGCAAATATATAATCAAAGTGTGATGATGTTTTTGAAAAAAAAAGAATAACAGGAATTAACTAATAACTCTCCGGTTATCCAAAATTGAATTGAAAATATATTGTCCTCTCTTTGTAATCTTATACTAATGAGTTTGACAAAAACATGCCAAGAATACATTTTTGGAATTCTAAAAGATATGATAATAATAATGATTATTATTATTGCTA
This sequence comes from Leptinotarsa texana, assembly GCA_015342105.1. Classification (NCBI taxonomy): domain Eukaryota; kingdom Metazoa; phylum Arthropoda; class Insecta; order Coleoptera; family Chrysomelidae; genus Leptinotarsa; species Leptinotarsa texana. The sequence goes on from WOGN01002487.1 coordinate 12,848, forward strand.
CATATATTTCACATGGACGTATTATTTTTCTACGTCCATGATATTTCACGTCTATCTGCTATAGTATAAGAATAATGTTGATACATAATTTTGTCTTATTTGCAGGTCGCAATGAACTCTCCGAGTTTCTTTATTTTACCGAGGACAGTATTGTAGATAAAATACCTAATGAAACACAAACTAAAATATGGATAAAAATGAGATAAGAAAACATTACTACAAAATCCACAACGCAAATGAAAAATTTTATTAGTGCACAAGAGCAAATTCTATGTTCTGAACGGTGCCTATTCAAATGTACGAACTAATAATTATCGTTCTGGAATAGTTTCGAATCGGTTCGGAGAAAACCAAAACACGTTGTGAACGATGCTAGAACGATTCTAACTGAACCAAAACACATTTTAATAACTACGCATGATCAAACTGTACAGAATTGTGAACCAAAACAAACCTATTAGTGCGCAAGAGCAAATTCGAAGTTCTAAACGGTCTCTACTCAAATGTAAGTACTAATAATTACCGTTCTAGAATAGTACCGAATCGGTTTGGAGAAAACCATAACACTTTTTGATCATACTAGAACGATTCTAACTGAACCAAAACACATTGTAATAACTGCACATGATCGAAGTGTACAGAATTGTGAACCAAAACAATCCTTATATGTGTGACCTTTATATAAAAAAAAATGACATAATAACTGTTCTGTGCATCGACATAATAGGTTTGTTCTGGTTCTGTACTGTCACAAACTGTGATACTGTTTCGAATCGCCCAAAATAGTGAGTCAGTTGTGGACTGAAAATCAACGCGATAAAATGTTCAGTTCGGGAAGAGAACCAGAACAAGTCTATACTCATATTATGTTATGTCGGTGGTTCTTTAAGTTTCTTTAAGTTTCCCTGTATTTTTGTGTGAAACCGGTAATAGGGCAGTACAATAATGCCTTCGTGAATGACGTCATAATTTATAATGCGGAAGCTGTTTTAGTTTTCGCATTTGTGAGCATAATTACTGGCGGTTATAAAACTGGTTAACTGCAGCTGTATCCTAATTTTGAGAAGTAAATACAAACATCTGCCTTTTTCACTCCTCAGAAATTTCAATCGAAACAACGAAAAACAACTAAAACTGGTTGAGCTTGAATTTAATAATTTAGAAGAACATTATTTCATCGCAGTTGTTGATATTGTTACATGAAAACATCAATCATCATAATGATATAAACTGATCGACCATAGTAGAGACCTCGAATAAGCAACTCGTCTTTGTCATTAAAAAAAATGTTAATCGGAATGGTTATGAATCGAAAAATGCATTGAAGGTTCATACTTCTATGGCAGGGTTTATGCATACAAAGTCCGCTTGCATGGTATTTCCGAACGTATAGTTTTTTATCTGCTGTTAGTTGTTATTTTCTTTCATCAATAAAAATTAACCCGAAGTTATGTGTTTTTTTTTGAAGAACAGAAAACAGAACCGAAAGCAAGCGTTCATTTCAAAATTCACAGCTAGCCCTTATGTAGCAGGTACGGGTTCAGAAATATAGAAGGACTGACATCAATAATTCATAAATCTATTTACCCGAAATTAAATGAAATTCAACTCAAAATGGGAGTATTGTTTCAAAACACCCGAGAAAGAACTAAACACGTTCGAATAGCCTGCCCCGACCTCTACTACCCAAATTGCCTGAAGTTTCAAAAGAAATGCTAGAAGGTAATTGGTCACTGTGCGCGTTAATTCGAATGTAGAAACCCAACGTTTAGCGCGCTCGTGACCTATTGCACATGATCGCATAAAAAATCACGTCACAAATAAGACATAACCTTCTTTAAGTCAACTGTCAAATTTTCCAGTCTTACGTTCGTTTTCTAGAAGTCAATACAGTTCGACACCCCTCTAGTTTTAAGGAAAAGTGATTTATTGAGGTAAACCATGTTTTTTGAACTTTTTATTCAGGAACTCTTTGATAATCTTCTTTTTCTCTAATTATATCGGAAAAGAATATTTCCTGTTACATAACTAAATCATTATTGATCTATATGTGGTCTGTGGTCCGCCTATTTTTAAAGATTAAGTACATATCAGTGCCAAATTCCCTGTTTTCTTCTATAATGTGAGCTAAATCGTTGTTTATTGAGTTCCCGCTAATTAATTAGAATATCTGTCACATTTCCAAACACATTTTTTCATTTTCATTTCAATAAGTTTTCATATCTGACAGCTGCCAAAGTAAATTGTTCACCTTTTCTTTTGGGCTCTTACATGACCTAATTTGCTGATTATTTAATGACGAATTCATTTGTTAGTATAATTTTTACAAACATTTACACCTCAAATTCATTTATTTTTAATTTATCTCAGCAAAATTTTAGATAAAGATAAGTAATAGCTATTATGACTCGGCCTCGAGGTTTTTAATTTTTAAAAACCATTCCATTATGCAAAAACATGTTTAAATATTACTATGTTCTGAATGATTGATTTATAAAATGTGAATTTTATAATTACTAGTCGATAATTTCAACTAGATACTAATTTAGGCACTATTCTTGCAGTTGATACCTGTATAAAACCAGGTGAATTTGAAAGTAAATTGTCCGTTTTTTAATGAAATTTAAAGAAATGATCAGTTCTGCAACAGCAAACATTTTCAATGTTATTATTCTGTAGAAAACCTTCACAACATAGCAAAATATAAAAAAACCTTACCTTGTCCCCTTTCTTGGAGTAAGGTTAAAATTGGCGGGAAAATGGAAAATATATAATCTGGGATTCTATGAATAAATGGGGATTTAATAAATATATTAGCAGTAATATAACGCTGTTTTTATTTCTGTAATATTTAGAAATATAGTAACTCAATATAAAGACATTTAATGCCCTCTCATATATTGCATTGCGTTCCTATGAATGATATCTGTTTCAATTCCATGAGGAATATTCGTAGTGCGAACTGAATGAAAAAAAGTGATTTTCGTGTAATTCAATGTCAATATGAAATTAGTTGTTTCAAAAGGACATTTTCTTCCAGTTTTTATCTGAAAAAACTTCTGTACGAGGTCTGTGAAAAAAATAAAGTAAATTTTCAAATTTCCCGGGATACGTACATTCGATATGCGAATTTTTTAGGTGTTTAACATGTTTTGTTTGTTGGTGAGAGGCATATAAGTTTGTTTTGCGTGTTCGGCGATGTACTGCTATCAAAAAAGACGGATCAAAGACTTTGCATCAAATTTTGTTTAAAAAATGGAATTTAGTGCTCAAAAACACGTGGCAATATTGACAGTGGCATACGGTGATAGTACTCAGAGTGCGAAAAATGTCTACAAGTGGTAAAGGCTTTCCACAGATGGTCGATAAAATGTGAATGAAGACGCTCGTCCTGGACGCACCAGCATTATCAGCCAATGGATATGTTGAGAAAGTTGATAAAAGTGTTATGGAGAATCGTCGAATCACTATTACAGAAGTTGCTGAGGATGTCGCCATGTGGGTTGGCTCATGCCGTGCAATTTTTTCGGAAAATTTGTACATGAAGAGTGTGGCAGCAAAGTTTGTTCCAAAATGTCGGAACATTTATTAAAAAAACCATGGCATGAGCATCGCTCAAGAATTGTTGAATGACGTCAACAGTGATCCAGATTTGTTTAAAGAAGTCATAACTGGTGATGAATCATGTGTACATGTAGTAGTAGTAGTAGTAGTAGTAGTAGTAGTAGTAGTAGTTTATTTGACCAAATTATGTAGTTTATACATTTATGGCAAGTCACAGCAAATTCACAGTCATATTAGTTAA
>WOGN01002488.1:0-16650 GCA_015342105.1 Leptinotarsa texana
AAGTTAAGTTTTCCTTGTCATCATTTCTGTCGTTAAGTATTACCTTGCAAGTAAATGAAACCGCGTAATTATCATTCTGTGTTTTCTTCTTCAACTAATCACAGCAAGAGTAACAACAATTATGTAATCATTGGCTGTCGCGGGCCAGATTGATGACAGTAAATCATTGGCTATCGCGGGCCGGATTTGGCCCGCGGGCCGTAGTTTGGAGACCCCTGACATACGCCATCTATGAAATTGGTAGAGAATTCAATCTTAGGAGCGCTCCAAAACGGTCAGTTGCAAAGCCAACCTTAAGCATCGACCGCCAACCACATTCATCCTCTATCTTACACTGCAGCTTTCACTGCAAGGCTACTATTTGAAAATTACAATGCACTTTTCATTTTGGAATTGAGTATTCTCAGTCATTCTCATAGATTGCGTATTCGCAAGGCGAGATGTCATTACCCTAACATACTCGGGTTCGTCCTTTAAGGACAGTTGAGTCCGAAAATGCAGTCATGGTTCAGTCTAGCCCAACTGATGATACCTATGGCGGTTTGAAATAGCGCTGTCAGGCGTTGAATCATAAATATGATGTGTTTGATCTCTGGTTTTCAACCAGTTGCCCTGACTAATATTCGAGAACTGAGTTCTCTACTATCTAAAGATAGCGTCTTCGTGAGAAGAAGGGTCATCTCCTTCAGTTACTTAGGTTTATCTTTCAGGATAGTTGACTTCAGCAATGCATTTGTGGTTCAGCCTAGTACTACTGTTGAGACCCCTATAGGAACGAAACCGCGCTTCGAATCATAAATGCGTTATGTTTGGACTCTGGTTTTCAACAAGTTTCCTTACAGTGAAAGCTGCAATGAAGGTTAGGGGAAATTTCGCGAACCAGTAATCTCATCCTATCATTTGAACTGTCCTGTGAGGGTTAAAATAAATCATAATTGTTTTTGGTGGAACAAAAGCCTGGAGAAGAAGAGAAAAGAAGTTCGACGATTATTCAACCCAGCTAAAGAGTCGGGTAACTGGGAGCTTCATAAAACTAATCTAACGGCATACAACAAGGAAATTAGAAAGGCAAAATTGAAGCCTTTGAGGAAGTTCTGTAAAAGTATTCAGCATATTCTCTCTAGAGAGCCGACTGCTGAAATCGAGTCGCTTAAACAACCCTCTGAAACATTCACGACCTCTAGTAAACTAGAAAACTATTTTCCTGGAAATGTGATTCTTGATAACATCAGACCTTCCATCTTTGAGGGCGCTAAACGCCCGAAAAAAACTATTGGGAGGTCTCAAAGCACCTGCAGTTGAATGGACTATCAAGTCGTTTCAGCCCTTCGAATCTCCTGGAGAGAATGGTATATTTTCAGCTCTTCTTTTAAACGGACTGGAAATAATTTTACCTATTCTCACAAAATTGTATAGAGCTAGTCTGGCGTGGAACTATATACCACCCAGTTGGTTGGCAGCATGGGTGGTATATATATATATACCTAAAGTAGGTCAGAGAGACCCACACCCTGAATCGATACGACTAATCAGCCTTACATCCTCCCTGTTGAAACGACTTCCGAGGATACTGGACGGATACATCAGGATGTCAACATTATATGCATACCCCATAAATAACCACCAGTGTGCTTATCAAACTGGCAAATCGACAGATTAAGCATCAAACAACCTTGTTGTTCAATACAATCCCTTGACAACAAGGAGATTACGGTTGCTGTATTTCTTGATATTGAAGGAGCATTTGACAATGCTCTAAATATATAGGATTGTCTCTGGCTAGGAAAGGTATAGAATCCACCATAACTGGCTGGATCAATGCCATGCTGGTAAACAGAACTGCAACTACGACACTTCAAGGATAGGCAGGCCTTTAGGTTAAGGGTCATCAGGGAGTGCCCTCAAGGTGAGGTACTATCTCCCTTCCTGTGGACGCTCCTGATGGATAGTCTGCTTGATGCCTCCGACAGAAGGAAAGTTGAGCTGTGAGCTTATGCAGATGACCTAGTCATCCTGGCAAGGTTCAAGTTGGGAGGGGTAGCTTGTAATATCCACTAAAGCACGTTGTATGATATTCACAGTTGGTGCCTGAGGGAGCAGATGTCTATCAACCCCAGCAAAACTGTGTTGATCCCCTCCACCAGAAGGAGAAAATTGGACGATCTAACGCCACTTTCCCTCAATAGTCTTTCTATTGGAACGGAGGTGAAATATCTTGGCATTGTCTTTGATAAAAGACACACCTGGAAGGCTCACTTGAAAAAAGTTTTGCACAAAACCAGACTGTCACTAAGGACATGTTGCAGGATTTGTGGTAAAACTTGGTATTCAAGTCCCAAACAAATCCCTTGGATTTATGTGATGATTGTCAGACCAATGATCACTTTTGATGCAATTGCCCGGTGGCCGAAGGCTTTACAGAATACGGCCCAAGCGAAGCTCTCTGACTTACAGAGACAGGCTTATCTGGCTGTCAGTGGTACCATGAGTACCACACCATCAGCGGCCATGAAGATCCTTCAAAATACACCTCCTCTCCATATTCTACTGGAGAGAGAGGCTAGATGAACTGTTAGTTGACACTGGAAGTCACAACATTCTAGAAATGACCTCTGACGTTATGCCTCCAACTGTCAACTACGAACTGCCTTATAAAGTACTATTCCCGAGTAGAGAGGACTGGATCCTCCGGGCGAAGGAAATATTAAGAGCAGATAGTTGTTGATTCACAGATGGTTCAAAAACATCTTTCGATTCTGGTATAGGTGTTTTTAGTCGCAGACCCTGGACAAATATATCTACCTGCTTAGGAACTTATAAGCGGAAATTCACGCTATTGAATTGTGTGCAGAGAGATTGGATAAATCCAACTTCATACACAAGTCGATAAAAATATTATCGGACAGTCAAGCGGCGTTGGAAGCTCTTGGCTCCTACCGAGCAATGTCTAAATTGGTAGCAAATTACCAAAAACAATTCTCCTCAATAGAAAGACTCAACAAATTGTTACTGGTCTGAATTCCTGGCCATACTGGCCTGAAAGGCAATGAAGCTGATGACTCCTTTGCAAAGGAGGATGCTGCAAGCAGCTTCATCGAACCAGAACCTGCCATTGGCATCGCTTCAGGCTTTGTCAAACAAGCACTGAAACCCTGGATGGCAAGAAGGTTTATGGACTTCTGTCAGAATCTTCCAGGATTGGCTCGCTCCAAGGTGTTTGTTCACCCTTCGAATCTTGATACCAAACAGTTGTTGGACTACAGTAGGGATGAACTACTATGTCTAACAGGCCTTCTTAAATGTCACTGTCATCTGAATCATCATATGCAGAGACTCGGACTGTCGTAACACAGTGTGTGTCGCCTATGTTTGGAAAATGATGACACAGCAGAGCATATACTTTGTGCCCGCCCCACTGGGGACCGAATCAGGTTTTTATAGTTCCGCAGAGCCGAATTCTTACCTGACCTGAAAGACCACTCACCTTACAAACTAATCAGTTTTGTTAGGAAGCTGGGTTCATTTGGTCGGGTGTGAATAGGTGTGAGCCGCAATAAACCCTTGCGGGTTGCCGTGGACCTAACCTAACCTAGGGGAAATTTCATCATTGAATGAAACAAAAAATTCGATATTTCCAAGAGTATGCACAATACAATTTTTCTTTGATTTGATGCTGGAACCAGAAAAAACAGTCTGCAAAGGACCAACTCGGTAACTTAAAGCATACGTCACATATTTGGGCTCATTTCAAAGGTGTTAATGAGTAGGTAGCCGCAGTGTCAGTGGTTTTACTACGACAACCAAGACATGATGTTTTCTTATCACTTTTGAGTCGTTTTTTTTTCAATTTCCAATTCTGTTTGATATTCTGAAACGGAAGATAAGTAACCATTCTGGTAAGTGTTTTTTTATAAATGAAAGATTGTTCAATGTCATGTTTCGTTAAATTTTATATACCGTTCTCCTTGAACTATCAGAGGGCCTTGCGAAATGTACCTTGCCTACATTAAATCTAGATCTTGCTCCGCTACTGTTTATACATTGAATTTATATTCATTGTGTGTATTATAATTCGGAAATAAAATGTACCTAATTTTTATTTCTGATCATGCATACTCATCAATCTAAATAATACAGTCAATCAAAGTCGTCAAATAAAAAAAAATCTGTTCGTAATGAAAAAATTTATTCTCCAACAATGAAAATCATCAAAATTGTATGTTAACAATTTCAATTTCCTTCTACACTTTTGGCGCATCAGCCTTCAATTTGTTCACGATTTCTTCGCCCTTCTTCTGAACACTCTCACTGAAGGATTTGAATCCCGCCGTAATATTTCGTACCAATTCATTATCCTGGAAAAAATGTAAATGATTACAATTGAAATCATTGATTACCTGAATCAAAATTCAATTCAGAATTGCATGCAACAAAGATGTAACGGTTTCGAAATCAGGTGATTTTTATCTAATAACACCAATGGTTTTTTGGAAAAGTGGCAAAGGAAAGTGTTTTTTTTTTATATTTCCTAAAAAATTTTTGAATTCCGATTCACAAAAGCGTATGAATAAGACCTGAAAAAAGTATCTTATGCCTAATTTAACCGACTTTGTGCGGTTTTCGTATATGCTTCAAATATTTTGTAGGTAATACACATTGCATAGGAAAGATATATTATATGAAACTATCCACTATGCGTTGATAGAAATGCGTATTTTGTCGTTTCAAGGAATTTTATATCCATGTATAGTTAAATAGCTGAAAGTCAAAGTTTATTTTATACTATAGATATATGAGATAACAATCGAAATATCTCCGAAAATGTGATGAAATGCGAAACCTATAACCTTTCTAATTTATATGTACCTCAACTTTCTTAACAAAATTGTCAATTCCTTGTTTGAGAGATTGGAAAGCTTCATCAATCGATTGAGCAGCATTCTTTTCTGGTGGCGCATCTCTTCGAACAATTGTGGCCTGTGTTTCCCACGACATAACCTAGAATATACATAACTAATCACATAAATGATCATCATCGAAACATTCGTCTATCAAAGAAAAATGACACAAGGAGAAGACCCAAGTATCATGGATATTGATAATGTTCTAAAAGGTCTTCTAAAGTTTCGGCAATGTAGTTCACATTTAATTGAAACCCCAAAAATTGATCTTCTATTATTTGCTATTCTCTGCAAATGTATGGATACATTCACTAATAATAATACTTTATTTTCTCAGTGACATGCAGAAATATGTAGCTACTCAACAAAAAAATTAAACTAAAACTGGGAGTGAAACTCTTTCAAAAAGTGTAAACCACGTTCTAACTGGTACTTCTTTCGGAACCCACGAGGAAAATATACATTTGCCTATATAAATATAATTAGAAAAATTGCCAAGAGCTAGCAGTCGAAAGGATAAGGGGCCAGGCTCCAACCTGATTAAACCAAGATGGCTGTTTTGAATTGCCAAGAGTTTTACCACAGTGTGGTTTTCAGTGGCACATAATATATTAACCTATGTCGTTTTCCGTACAACCCTTTGGTTTTGAAAAATCATAAAATTTGAAAGCTGTAATACGTGGACTGTTCAAAAAATAAGGTGAATGACCAAATTTCGCAGGCTACGTAAATTTGATTAGGGTTTTGTTCATGTTGATACACTCGAGCTTATGTTCATAATTTCAGCTTTCCAGCATGTTCACTTAGTTGATGAGAGGCATAAAAGTTGGAAGTGTTCAGCATATTTGGCGATTTTTTGCTTTCGAAACAGTGAAGCAAATAATTTGTATCAAATTTAGTGAGAAAATGGAATTGAGTACTCAAAAACATTCGAAATGTTAACAGTGGCATACAGTGATTGTACTCTAAGTCAGAAAAACCTTTACAAGTGGTACAAGCTTTTCACAAAAGGTCGAAAAGATGTGAATGACGTCGCTCGCGCTGAACACCGCAGCATAACAATCAATGGAAATGTTGAGAAAGTAAAGGAAACTGCAAGGGAGAATAGTCGAATCACTATTAAAAAAGATGAGAATGTCGGCATATCCGTTGGATCATGCCATGCAATTTTTTTTGAAAATTTTGGGCATGTATCGTGTGGCAGCAAAAATCTTTCCAAAATTGCTGAATTTTTACCAAAAGAACCTTCGCATGAGCATAGTTCAGGAATTGTTGAATGAAGTATAGGGCGGTCCAAATTTGCCCTAAAGGGACATAACTGGTGACGAATCATAGATATATGGTTATAACATGGAAACCAATGTTCAATCGTCCCAATGGAAGAGCCCAAGAGAGCCAGCCCAAAAAACCACCCCATATTTGATCAAATGTCAAGATTTCGCTCACTGTTATCTTCAATGACTGTATCCATCAGGAGTTCTTGTCACACAATAATAAGTCTTATCTTGAAGTTACGCGCCGCTTGCAAGAATCGTTACGAAAAAAACACCCGAAATTGTTGAAAAACAATTCATGGGTTTTGTCATCGCTTGTTTTGGAAAGCTGCACTCATATATCACTCCTTTGACTAAATTATCCACCATTTTTATAAAGCTTCATGAATAATTCGTGAATAATTCCATTGTCTAAAAAGGTGTTCACAGATGTGTAATGAGTAGCAATATGAAGTACAAAATTTTCCGTAATTATCAGGAATAAAACCGTGAACTTTCTTTTCTGAAAATCCTCCACATTTTCCAGGAGGTCTATAGATACATTTTTCCTAAATAACCGAAAATTGAATGATGATCATGAAACAACAATAATTTTCTCTTCAAAATAAATAATGACAAATGCTTGTTAAATCAAAGCTATTCATTACACCGATAGCACATTCTCATAATTTGTGATATTGATGACTTATTTATTTTGTGAAAATTCATCTTCAAAGATATAGGAATAAAATACTCTGTCTAATTTCCACTTCCTATATCTAATTGACATCCTCATAATATTTCAGGAATAAATATTTCTTGAGATGAGGAATAAATATAATTTTTGTATCGTCCTGTACGAGTTTCTCCAACAATTCTGATCACTGGATACTATCAATTATCCGATACAAACCACACAAAATTAAGTGTGTCTTTCGGAACTATATTTGCGTGAAATACATTTCAGATGAAATCAGATGACTGATTCGAAAAATTATCATTCTCTACAAGTCCTAATGAAAATCAAAAGATTCAAAATTGGTTCAACACAACTACTATAGCATCCACTAAAAATGATTTATGAACTTGGTGAATGAGTTATTTGTCATCTGTCTGCTTCATTTTTTTCTCTTTATCAACTACAAAACATTATTGAAGTTTTTATATCATAAATGACAGGTCGGTCTCCTGGAGTGAAATTAATTTTGAAAATCGTATATTAGCTTTTTCGGTAGCATATGATTTTAAATACTGAAGATTTGTGCGATACTCTACTCATAAATTGAAGAATACCGTCTAAAATAACTAAAAACGAAAGTAACTAAACGAAAATGATGATAAACGCAAATATATTAGCAAGTATATAATATTACATACGTTATAAGAAATTATTTGTTGGAGCCCTGAAGAATGAAATCAAAAACGTTATCTAAAACACATAAAAAATTCCTCAACAAAACTTTTATGCAAAGAACTATGATTGCACTGAAAATTACCGGGAAAACTGCGCAAATATAAATTGTCGAAACCTTTTTAAAAATGACCAGTCTTGAATATAACATATCTTTGAAAAATATTGTTTGCGTTGATATTTATATTCATTTCTGAAGCAATTATATTCATATGAAAGAATTCGTTCAGAAAGATGCATATTTGTCACATGATCACATTCCAACATTTTTTGTTATCGATATAATTTACAATCACTCACGTAAAATACTAAAATGACAGCGAGGAAGATCAAACTTATTTTTGATGCCATTGTCGAACTATGCGTTTTCTGTCTGTTGTGTTGAGCACGAAACTATAAACAGAACTAATTGTTGCGGAACGTCTTGCCATATAAATCCTCTTATCGCCTTCAATAATGCAATACGTAATACAGCCTGTTTCATAAAATGATATGTTAGTTCAAGATAGGCTTCATATGACTTGATTTTAAATAATTTCAATGATAAACGTTATCGTCACGAATAGATAACTGGTCTACGACTAGTTCTTGAAAAGGATCAGTTGTCTAGCTTATCCGAAGTGAAAGCTAACAGCTTTCGTGTTTAGACTTAAGGAATTGATATTGGACCTCCCTATTAGATACTCCACACTGAGGTATTACCGTTATCAAATGGGTAGGTTGCGATTCAAAAAAAATACTCCAGGAAAAATAATCAACTTCGGCGGAGTAGGTATCAGCATCCCTGTATCAGCTCGGTCAGATTGAAATTTGCGATTTTCCGGAGTCACTATCTACAGTCATATTCAAATGAGAGTACTCATTTAGATTTGAACAAGTTGGTGACTTAAAAGGTTCAAAATTTCCGAATAGAATGTTTCAATGAAATTATTTTCAACAGTGATGAAAATATTGATATACTCATTTACAAATTGACATTCTTGTATTGTAACTGAACGTTTGCAAAAAAATAGTTTGATAAGTTATGTACAAGAATAATTTTTAGAAAAATAATAATGATAATAATCATTCACGTAGGAAAGAAGGATACATAACAATGTATTAAGAAGATAAAGGTGAATAAATGAGTATTTGATAAGTGTTTTTCACACTTGAGAAAATACAATAATAAAACTTATAAATAATAAACATACTGACTGATAATTGCGGAAATATAAAAAATCCAATGAGTATCAGACTTGTCTTAATGTAAAAATAAATGTTTACAAATCATTCGCACCATGCATATAAATGTGTAACTATAAAATACTATGGTTGATGCGTGTGAGTGATATAAGATTGTTTGTATGACATTTAAATGACACAAATGTTATGAGCGGTGTGTTAGAAATTATAATAAATAAATAAGGTAAAACGGACAATCCTGATGTACTAATGTATAATATGAGGTCCTATTGTAAAATAATAGCAATTTCGTTCTTTCACGCATTTTTTACTTTATTTAAATTTTTTTTTGTCAACAAAATCAAGAATCTTGGTTGTCTTGGCTGTCTGCATATAAATTGCCTCAATGACTTTTTGAAGTGGTAAAATATATGTTTTTTATTATATTGGTAAGAGTATTGAATAATTTGTGATCCAGGTAAGTATATGTGAGCTGCAAAAGTGATTTTTCTGTTAATGGAATTGCATGATGATTCTTTTCCGATGTTGAAATCGTGTGATGGTAAGAGATAACTTTTCTTCTTGTGGTACGTTGAAATTACATTGAAATAAATGAGTTGACGAATGTCAAAAACACGGGCTTCACAAAGCAAATTGTCTTTGGAAAAAAGTGAACTTTTCGAATGTATCAATTTTAGAAGTTTGTTTTTTAGTACTTCAAGAGGACGATGGTGTGTTCAAAATGGTTCATTCCAGTTCGAATGAATCGAAGAGTTGTATAGAAGTGTATAATTGTAAATTCTTATTGCAAAGCGCTTTCAACTTTCGTCATCATCAGTGGTCACCTGGAAGTAAGTAATCTAATTTGAAAAAAATTTTTTGTGAAAATTAAATTCTTTAAATTTTGAGGTTATGAATTTGGGAAAATTGTTGATGATTACTTACTCGTCAGGTAACAGGAAGAATCGCAAAACGAGGATATAGTACATTTGTAAGATTTGATTTGTATAAAACTAATAAGCCTACTAACCAATGATATACATGTAAGACATTGAGGCCATGTGGTTCGGCCAATATGTGATATATGAATGAAGGACAACTTGTGACAGAATGTGTGAAGTCAAGTGTCGTATTGAAAATATTGGTACCAACTTGGAATTAAAAAAAAATTTTGTTATGGGGAAACGAATATTAAATTAGCTATATATATTTTAATAATAAATTCTCGAAAAATTCATAATCCTTTGATGAAGGGAAAAGAAATCTCTGTATAAGTTTACTTGAGTATTCAAGCAGTGTTCATAGTTGGAAAGTTCTTTGGATATCTCCAGCTCTTCAAACAAGTCTAGTCTAAGTGAATTTTTATTTTATGTAAAATTTTGCAATTTCTATTAGAGCTGCAGTTGTGGTTGTGAAATTTGATACGATTGTCAAATGCAGATTTTTCAGGTTTTTAAATTGTTCATTAATTTGAGTAATGAGAGGTCTACAAATTCTACCAATGGAAGATGCAGAACAATCAGAACAGTCAAGCGTATAGACTCCAATTCTATGTAACTTGCTAATTTTGTCTTTGGAATTGACTAGAAAGTTGCTTGAATTATAGTGAGATTCAATAGAAATGTTTGTACCAGGTATCGTATTTTCTATAAATTTGGAAATGACCTTACATATATTTTGATCAATGTAAGGCAAAGAAAAAATATTTCACAGAAGGTGAACTAACTCAGCTGATTGAGTTGAACGGTTATTTCCAAATTCATACAAAATACCAACTTTCCAACACTGACCACTGCTTGAATACCAAAGTAAACCTATACACAGAGATTTCCTTTCCCTCCATCGAAGGATTATGAATTGTTATTAAAATTTAAAAAATTTTTGTTACAATATATATAATCGTATAGTAGCTACCCACAACAACAGAAAATTTCAAAATCCATAGTGAATCGCTCCTCAGGTTGGTACCATTATTTTCAACACGACACTTGACTTGAATTTTCACAAAAAACTTTCTTTTCAATTACGTTACTTACTTATAGGTAATCACTGATGACGAAAGTTGAAAGCGCTTTGCCAGGCGGTCGGTAGCCAGCCGGTTCGACGTGGGTGCTTTGTTCACTCACTCGATACAAAACTCTTCACTTCATTCATTCGAATAAGTGTATTCAGCATCCCAAAACTATTCATTTCAGTTTGATTCAATCGATTTTCTTCTCAGGCATATCGACAGTAGGGAAAACAAGAGATTATCAATCAATAAATTGAAGTAGAAGCTTTCGAAGAAATCACATCTTGATTTTTTCCTAGTGAGCAAGAAGGCATTTCTACTGAATATAAGAAATAATATTATGAATCTGGAGTTTAATCAAGATAACTGACTTACTCTGCAGATATTATTCAATCTGCAGACCCTTCAGGCCCTTCAATCTACAGATGACCCTTCATTATTGATAAAATACTACATGGGCTGAAGTGTCCCGGGCCTAATACGTAGATGGTGCTAGTCTTATTGTATTCACCGCTTTTTCAGTTAGTACTGAACCTCAAAAAAGCTGTGATACTTCATGATATTCCACCTATTGTCCTAATAGTGACACTACTTTGTTATTTCGAAAACAATGCATCAAAAATAATTTACTGTTTCAATTTCACACTGCTTCTTGATGGAAAAAATACCCTTCAAGCAAAGCAATGGCTTATAAAGTGTTATAAGAACTCTGTTGGTTTGCTTACTTTAAATGTGGTCGTAGAAACACCGAATATGAAGAACACAGTGGACGTCCAAATGAGGCAGTAACACCAAAAAATAAAAAAGTCCACAAAATTGTTTTGAATTATCGAACAGTGAGGTTACGTGAGTTAGCTGACATTGTGAAGATATCAAAAGAATGTGTCGGCTTTATATCACATGAGCATTTAACTATAAGAAAGCTCTGTTCAAAATGGGTGCCGCGTGAGCTCACTGTTGACCAAAACACCCGAAAATATAACAATCGGTTGGACAGGTTATGGCCTCGGTAATTTTAGGATATGCGTGATGACATCTACTATCTTGAGAAAAGAAATACCATCAACATTGAATATTCAGAGTCACTCATCTTCTATTCTACAAGAAATTAAATATTGCAACTCAAAAGAGGATCATAGATAGCAAATTAATTCATTAGTTCAATAGGGTGAAGCGGGGAATTGAAACATTCAAAATGTGAAACCAAACGTAAAATTCTGTTGCAAATAAAAATACTCACCTAAATATATGTCTACAGATTATTGTTTGATTTTTAGTTAAGTACTGCTTGATCCCGAAAATTTCAGCCGTAACATGTGTTTCCCATCAATAAATTCGTTATACTCATGAAAATTGATTAATTGAGTGATTTCAATACTATTTTTAACAGAAACGCTCCATCAAGAATATTATGATTTCGTTTGAATCAGATAGTTTTGCAAATTGATGATAAAAATGTACTGAATACTGTTGAATGAATGGGAATGTAAGTTGGAATCATCTAAAATAGATAAATACGATGTTTCAAAAGAAACTGAGGACTGAAATTATACTTCCTATAATCTATGTGAATTCAGCGTCTCAATTTTTTTCAGAACCTTTATTATTTTCATTTTGCACCTCTCACTTAGCTGAAAATGACATTGAATCAATGGAAAATTTTGTATGAATCATGTTATTCCAATTCTCCAGAAATGAACCATTGAAATTTGAATCGATATCTTTTTATTTGATGAACCTCAACGGAGAAATACATGACCTGCCTGATAAGTGTATCTATTAACCGAACAAAGTTCACTAAACGAATGTACAATGAGCCACTCTCCACTTAATAAATCTCAACATCGTTTCGATTATTCCTAGTACAACTTGTGTCAAGAACAGCTTTAAAAAAATAATATCGGTGTTTGCAACGGATTGTTGTAAGAATCGTCGATTACCGATTACCTAGAGACGGCGTCTTCGTTAGAAGAAGCTCTTATGATCAACTCTTCATTAGGACCTAGTGACATTAGAGTAGAAAAAATATTGCTTCATCGGCATACTATCACTGATGACATCTAGTACTTTCAGTAAAAGTTGCAGAGAGATAACAGAACACTCTGTGGAGGGGACAGTGGGTGATTTTTGACAAGCAAATACTTATATCAATATTGTAATCAATCTAGATCACAAATTGAAGTAAGTTTTCAAAAGACACATAAAAAGCTAGGATCAAATTCAGCACTGATTTATTCTGAAAAAAAAACATTCACTTCAAGTTTTTTTGATTCATCCTCCACTACTCATACATCATACAAGCGACTATTTTCTATTGTCACGTTTCATTGTTGACGGTATCACAATAAAGTGTCATAATAATTCTGGTCTGTAGTTGATTCTAGCACATTCTTTTTGTAGAACTATCACTACATTGATAAAATTTTGGCTCAGATTCAACATTCTAAGATATCATAAAACTGAAAAAAATCAGATGGTGTTCGGAATCAATAAATCTGATTTTCATACTTTTCTTTGGGAATTGAACGCAAGTAATGTATGAGTTTTCCATTTGACGTTTATTGGGATGAATGAATTATTTATCTGAAGAAAGGTTGGGTAACAGGATCAATTAAAAAAAAAACAATTATTTCCTTGCCGAATTTTCGAATGAATTTAAATTTTTCTTCAGGACTCGAAAAGTAGTTTCGTCGTGTTGATAATATTACTATTTTAAAAACAGTCAGACATATAAGATACATATAAAAAAAAATAAAAAAACATTTCAACAAAATTTCCGAGACAACACCCATACAAAACGACATGGAACAAACAAATGTCAAGTACAATAATAAATATAAAAAACATATAAAAATAAATGACTGAATGTAACCATATTATAAAAGTCAAGTCAACATAATATACACAATACTATAACACAAACAGTCTAAAAGTATTGATAAACGTCCATAAGTAATAGAAGAAACAGAAATATAAATGTATTGGTTGAGGACTATAAAAAAATCAATTTATTATAAACAACACATAATTCCTCAAGTATTCTGTGATTCAAAGCAAAACACTTAGGAGTAAATACTATAACCAAATTTGCTACAGCTGAAGATCTCACTGAATTCTTGAATGGTGTTACAAGTCCTTTGAATTAGCATTTTTTTTTCAGTGGACTTTTGAATACATACTCATTTGGGAAATTCTTAAAAGTTATTGGAAGCATATTATATGATTTGCACTACGCTTTTTTCATACAAAGAAGTTCTATGAGCGTTTGGTAAGATTAGATTAGATTTGCTAAAGCTGAAGATCTCAGTGAATTCTTGAATGGTGAAACAAGTCCTTTGAATTAGCATTTTTTTTCAGCGGACTTTTGAATACATACTTATTTGGGGAATTCTTAAAAGTTATTGGAAGAATATTATATAATTTACACCCACTGTACTCTATGCTTTTTTCATACAAAGAAGTTTATCGAGCGTCTGGTGAGATCAGATCTTCAGAACGAGAATTGTGGTTATGTTTTGGAATAAAATTAAATTCATTTTCGAAAATATATGCACTAGCCCAGTCTTTCTCAAATGTGCGCCGCGGCGCCCTGGGGCGCCGTGGAACCTTTACTGGGGCGCCGTGGACACGGGTGAGTCTCAAGGTACAACATTTTACAACATAGATAACTGAGAGTAAAAGTAATACGTCGGAACCTATTGATAAAAATCCTCGTATAATATGATAATATCGGTAATTGCAAAATGCAATCCGTTCAGACACCAACCCACCTACTTTCATTAATTAAATATCCAGTGTAGTCTTTACGTTCGAGGCGCCGCGATAACCTTCAAAAAACATAAGGGAGCCGTGAATTCAAAAAGTTTGAGAAACACTGCACTAGCCTCTAGTATACAATGACTTTCTTGTTTTTAAAGTGGATCTCCTTAATGGAAAGGAAATTACAAAATAATACAATAGCACTACATTTCTGGGAAAACATTATAGGTCAAGTTTGGACAGTCTAGTTCATACAATCCCGACCATTTTTCATTTTTCATGTAGTCTTGAGATATTTTCTTTACAGAGATCTCTTCGCTACTAGTAATTGTCACCTCAAAAATCTCAGAATCTACGAATTAATATAATTAAAAAATAAACCGAGCATCACACTACATATGGATTGTACTAATGTGTAATTAGATATTCAGCATTGATATTTTTCTAAAAAAATGTTTTTCCAAGAACTATATCGCAACATATCCTTTTGTTACATGGAATCACTTCATTCCTAATCTCTGATGTATCAGTTGGAAATTGATTCGAAGTATGAAAAATATCCAACATTATGATGGATTTCTTTATCTCCTTATTTAAATGTCAACCAACTTGCGTGAAATTCCTTAGCTCAGTACTTTTGGTATCCCCATCAGAAATTTACACATTCCATTTTCAATTTTCCTAATTACCTTGACAGGTTTCCATATAAAATGATTCTGCCTGAAAGCTTATCAATGAACTGGATCACAGTTTTTGATTTTTTTTTTCAAGATACACCTGTAAATGGGCTTGTTGGCTGGATTTATTAAAAATTATTAAATAAATAAATACATAAAAAAATCAAAAATAAATAAAAAATAAGTAAATGAATGATTAATCACTTGGTCTTCTTCCTAAGTAAGAATTTATAACGAAAACAGTCATTGTATGGAATTCGTTATTTTTCATATAATGAGTACAAAGTTGAATCAATCAAGTTTCTCGTGTCGAGAAATTTCGACTGAATCAAATCGAATCGGTTCTAACACCAAAGTTTATATGCATATTTTTCTGCACTAAGTTTTGAGTCGAATTTCACATTTTGTACAGAACTTTCTAGAATGGAAATTTTTTGTTGATTCATTATAGTTCCTGCTGCAGTTGAACTTCAATGTGTTGTAACGGTTTAAATTTCTGAATTCAGAAGAATCAGTAGAGCCGTCCTGTAGGTTGGTTATTTTATCCGAATATTGCTGTGATGATGGGTTGTCTAGTAAGCAGAAGTAAATAAAACCGAGAAGATTTTCTTGGTCAGGATTTAAAAACGATTCAGATGAGTATATATCGTAAAGCCAACACAAAAGCAAGGTTCTAGCTAGGGACTATCCGAAACCTTGGACAAGAATAATAAGATCACCTATGAAAGATTCACGTCGAGCACTGTCAGACCTTTTATTAATTTTTTTGGTGGTAGAAAAAAGCTTTCAAGGCATATTTATCTGGTAATGGGAGAACTTCTTCGGAAAAGTTATAGTTGCATCATACACGTCATTCTTTGAGATATGAGGAGACATTCTAGAAAGTGCAAACGGAGAGCCGTAGCAAGTATATAAGAAAAAAATATCAAAAATGAAGCGTGAGTGAAAGCCGTGATATTGATTATATATTTTGGAGCGGTCTAAGTACTGAAATCTACAGTTCGTTCCTAAAATTAGAGAATAGTTTTGAGAATTTTCCTGTTCTCTGTGCACCTAAGACAGCTGTTGACG
This sequence comes from Leptinotarsa texana, assembly GCA_015342105.1. Classification (NCBI taxonomy): domain Eukaryota; kingdom Metazoa; phylum Arthropoda; class Insecta; order Coleoptera; family Chrysomelidae; genus Leptinotarsa; species Leptinotarsa texana. The sequence continues at coordinate 16,248 of WOGN01002488.1, forward strand.
GGGGTAATAATTATCGAGTTTGATTGCAGTTAATCGAAAAGTAGATTCCGGATAAATTAAGATTCAGACAGTTACTTTCAACTGCTCATTTGTTCCCTCATTTTCAATTTACGTAAAGGTCTATCACTGTCACTTCAATACTCGAATCTTTTTATTCAATATTGTTCCGAAGTAAGAGTTCTCCAGTAGTAATATCGTGATCAAAACGGCCTATAGCGACGTATTAATATCTTTACTGTGAACGTTTTTTTTTATTGGTTCTTTAAACTTGATGTATATATATTTGCCTATTTTTTACATCACTTCGTTGCAAATAACATATGAAAATCAATTTTTGAGTTATTACACAGTTGGTAGTGAAGTTTGTAAATATTTCTTTCTATATATCAATTCAATATAAATT
>WOGN01002489.1:0-16649 GCA_015342105.1 Leptinotarsa texana
ACATGACCAGTTCAATCTGTCGTCTATATGAATCCCCAGTAGCTCAATACTTTTACTCGAGGTTAAATAGGTATTTTTGGAAATTATAAGATTTTGATTTTTAGCCTCATTAAAGAGAAGTCTATTTGAAATAAACCAGTTACTTGCAGACTTCATGGTGGCGTTGGCAGAAATACTCAAATCATTAACACTTCCGTGACAGTCCACCAAAGTGGTATTATCCGCAAAAAGAAAACATTTTTTAGGAAGTATATGGTAGTATAAGTCATTTATACATAATATAAACAAGATTGGTCTCAGTACAGAACCCTGGGGCACACCATGTTTGACAGATTTCACATTCGATTCAATCCTATGTAATGATACACATTGTGATCTATCGTGCCAATAGGATTCAAAGAATTTAAGGGACAGTCCACGGATACCATAATAGGAAAGTTTCTTAAGCAGAATATTATGCGAAACACAATCAAATACCTTCGATAGATCGTACAACGTTATGAATGAATGTCTGCCCTCCTCAAAACCTACCACTATGCACACATTGATGAGGGTGTATAATTTCTGATTTCATGACTGAACTTATGTTCATCTGTTATTAGGTGAGTAGTATAGGATAATTTGATTTTTTCCATTCTGGAAACTGTTTCTGTTCTTTTATGCGTGCTTCAATGTTATTCTGCCTGTCACCATGTTTTCATAATCCACATTCATATCTTTATTTTTATAGCTCCATATTATCTTGTAAACAAGGGGACCAATTTTCAAAAGCGAAGCAGCAGTGAATAGGCGATAAAAAGCCCAATAAGTACCCCTTCATTTCCTTTTGAAATATTTGAGGCTTGAAAGTTTAGCAAAGTTTTAAGGTGAAAAATTTTAAAAATAACATGGTTTTTCAAGAAAAGTTTTCCGTGATAGTTCTGTCTTGAGGCATGTTCACTTATGGCCACCCTCATCATTTTTTTCCGATGAAATAAAAACCGAAGCCTGTAATGAATATTCGAGAACTAATTGTGCATAGAAAAATGTCGAATGTTCAGTATTCAACTCTGAAATTTCGACAAAGTGGACCCTTTTATCGGACAATATGCTATCATCGCGTGAATCGAGTTACCTTTTCCTTTAATTTTTTTTCAGTCCATTGTAACTGACATTGTACCCGAAATATTCTGAATGAAGAAACACAACACGGAAAATAATTTGAATTTCGTTCGAGTTGAAAGGGATATGGAATACCTGTTTACATTTTTTTATATTCTGGATAATAAAGATATCAGAGAAGAAAAATAAACGATTTCGATTTTGATCAATTGGTTAATGTCGCGGCCGAGATTTTCACTGTTACTGTCTTCATTCGGGTTTAAAGGCTGTCGTAGTTTGGAACTGCATCCTAACGTTTCGCTAACATGAGTGGCTGGCTCCTTCAGAGGCATATTCATCTTGGTGATTCTTGATAATGAGTTATAAACCTCCGAAGAATCCAGCCACTCGTGCTACCGAAACGTTAGGATGAAGTTCCGAACTAGGACGGCCTTCAAACCCAAACGAAGATAGTAGCACTGGATTTCGATTTTTTTCGATTATTTCGAAATCGGCTAACGATAATCTGCTACCGTTACCGAAATTACAATTGTGTGCCACCCGGTATGCATTACTTTTCAGTTATGATGATTATTGCATTCTCACTACTGGTGAAGCAACTATTAATTGAACTTTCAACTTTTTTGGATCGATTCCAGAATCATTTTGAACCTTGGCTATGGCAATTTTTCCGTAACGTAACAAAACGAGGCTTGTTACGCCTGTAACAAGCAAAAACACGCGATATCTATTCAATCTTTCAAATTTATCGCCGTGCATGACATTACAATTATTTGATGACACTGCTGAATGTTGAAAAATGGCGCTTCGGCTTATGATGATTTCGTGTGTCAAAAATGGTTACGGGTAACATTTAACAGTATTTCCTCTTTGCTAGCCATAACGTAACACATTCGCGGTTACGTTACGGGTTATTAATTACATATGAATACACATCCTGAGGTGGATGTCTTCAATAAATAACAATAAACGAGGATGAATCTGTCTGCGTCTGAATATTGTGCTTCTAGGAGTACCCAAATGAAAAATAACCAATTTTGAATTTGCAACAGTTTTTACCAAAAATCTTTGCCTTTGAATATTTTGGGAACTACCGGAATTACCTAAATTGATATTTTTCCGAATTCTGGAGCCTTTTGGATGGTAACCAATTAGAAAAAAAGGTCGAAAATGATGGATTCCAAGTTTATATATTTTACATTATGTTTTCAAAATGATTTAGAGTTTGAAGTAATGATTAACAATTGCATATTTTAGCCTTTTTGAATGGCATCCATTTTGTCACTTTCAAATTGATTTAAATAATATTCGCATTCATAATGTTTATCAAATTATTTGAAGGAACAATTTGTTCACGCCAGTCTCAACTCTCTACACTGCAGTTTGATGGACTGACACCAATCAGAAAACAAGAAAACAACTACTCCCCTGACTAATACCATGAAGGGAGTTGGATTATGCCGGATTCTTCACTAAACTCATTCCTGCATATGCTGCTGGCGATATAACTGCCACAATAGATTTTCAATTATTGGAATACACTTGCAGACCGGTTTCGGGCTGTTTGGCCACTCGTCAGTGCAAGGTAGTGTCTATTTTCACGCCGTCGTAGACGGCGTAGTTAGTTACTGAGTGTTAGAAAAGGGAGATGACTTTTTTTAATGTAAATCAGTCGTCAATGTTTTCGTGACACATATATCCCCATTCAAAAGAGAAAAACGAAGAATAACCCCAGTTATTTTCGAGACAAATGTTTTCAATAAATGATTTTCATTTTTCAGAAATCCATATGACGCGATATGAATGTGAAAAGTGTGGAAAATCGTACAAGAATAAAACGCATTTACGGAGACATAAACAAGAGTGCGGCAAACCTCCAGCTCACGAATGTTCCATTTGTAATTATAGAACTTATAGGAAGGAAACTATCAAGACTCATTCTTTATCCAAGAGACATATTTTTAATTGTATGAGAAATAAAGATTTTACGAAAACGTATGAAATGTAATTGATTTCTTCACAACCAGTGTTCACGTATGCTTATATAGGCCGATTCTTTTGTCATGTGGTAACATTACTATATTCTGAACCGTAACAGATACGAAGACGATTAAATGGGAAAAAAGATAACTGTCATCGGGAACAATACAATGACCGAAAAACATTTATGGGGACTCTCGATTTATACTGGGAAAACCATATTGTTATTTCGGAGAATATCAAAAAATAAAAAAAAAGTGTATTGTATGAAGGTGTACTATGACGATAAAACGTTTCGTGTCAACATGGCTACCATCAACTTTTTTTAAAATACGGACCTGTCTTTTTTACTACTGATATTGTATCATTGTTTTCTTTCCTTAAATCCTCGAGTCAAGTACGCGTAAAAAAGTTTTATTTAAAAAAATTATGACCATCTTCATAGATCTCGCCCAAAACAACTCAACGAAAACGTACACTATGTTGTATATTTTAATATTGCCTGTGGTTTTATTCATATTCGATATATCGTGGTGTTTTCTACATTCTTGCAAATAGGTCCTGAACAATGGTATTTCGAAAAATATATGACACATCAAAGTGAACAATTTTGTTCTATGACAATTTTTGATAGTTTTAGCGTTTCCAGAGAAAATATATACGAGTGTATTATATTACTGGAATATAGAACTAAAACTGCTTTAAACAACACAGATATTGATTCCACATATTATAATTATACAGCCGGTAGGACGATAGCTGGTTAGGTTGACATGAGTGGTTTGTTCCACTTCAATCGACTGTCTGGTGAAACGATGTTCCAAGCCTACATGCCTATTGTCCATCCCATGCGCACATTACAAGGTAAAACCTCGTTTGCCGTTAACGGCAAAACAGATTTTAAACAGAAATAGTGAATGTGATTCTTGTTGAAGAATAAATATAATCATGTTAGAAATGTGTTCTTTTTTATGGAAAAACAGATTTTTCTGTATTTTTGAAGAACTGAACAAACAGAAAGACCATATAATTAGCAAAAATTAGGGGGCCTGTCTGCTCTAAGAAACTTTTAACACTATTCGTAAAAGTATTGATACGAAAGAATATAGTGCGTCCACCTATACTATTTGTGAAGATGATTTTATTGTACCTTCCTTCACAAAATAATCTTATCTGACGCAAATTGAACCCATTGAAATATAATAGATTCAAATCGTTACTTTTATATCGCATGAAGTCAAAATACAATAATTCTGTTCATCAAGCTGAATATATTGAATAATGAGAACCTTAAACGTATATTGGTGTTCACTGTTAGTGATTTTCTGGCGATAAAAATATAATTTATTCATTTATGATTTGAAGGTAATGTTCCCAAGTGACTAAGTACTTTTGTTTGTCCTTTGGAAAATGATTAGGCATTTAAAATTCAGTACTGAACGGATGTCTTAAAGTCTAATCCTGCCCATGTAACTTGATTGGTCTCTAATAGTTGTAAAACGTGTTTACAAAAAAATAAACATTTTTTGTTGAATCATTTTGGGAATGTTTATACAGTACCTATTCAACTAAGGCTCAGATTTATAAAATTTTCTCTTTTACCTAATAGCATTATAAACATTTATAGAGCCAATGCAATGTAGTTCCACAATTATTATGAATTTGTTTTTGGAGAATACTGCGCCAGCGAAACATATTTTCATATGTTTTCCAAAAAACGTCCTGATTTTTCTCGGATCATTTTTGTATATGACTCTTCAGCTTCCTGAAAGAACGTTCCCTGCAAGTGGCTGTCAATGGATATCTCTCGAATAGTTTCACCATCAACGCTGGTGTTTTTCAGAGATCCATATTGTCCCCAACCCTTTTTTATTGTGTATCAACGACTTATTGGAAAAAATCAAGAATGCAATATCGATTTTCTCCAAGAAGATGAATGTCTCCGAACCGGATATAATAATGTCAGGTCAGACAATTCCGCTCTCTGCTTCGATAAGTTTGTTGAGGGTTAAAATACAAACCAATATGTCTTGACACAATCAGCTGGAATTGAAAAGGCTTGAAACATTGTTCCGAACCAGAAAACTGTACACACCTCAGAAACTTTGATGCTTTATAAAGCTCAGATCAGACCTTCTCTGGGGTATTGTTTTCATTCATGGAACTCTGCCCCCAAACGTACCTTGAAATTGCTGGATTCTATCCAGAAAAGAGCCATCCGCCTGATTGAAGACGCGAACATCACGTGCAACCTTGGTAGGTTCAACTGGTTTAAGAGAACTCTGTCATCTGGAAAACTGCGTTTATGTGGAATAAACTTCCTGAGAACGTTTTTCCAAATGGATTTGATCTCCAGCGATTCAGATTCGTACAGGCACCACTCTCAGAACGACTCAAGGACTTTTCTATAGTGATTTTGTTTTGTCCTTAAAAATAAAATTATAATAAAAGACAAAGAAATAATATGAACGGAAAAACTTCCACGAGTTGAATGTAACTTCTACGAATTGAATGTATTACCGTCTTTAAACCACGATTTGAACAAAGAATATATTCATGTATGCGGTTCAGGACATCAAAATGAAAAATATATGGGTTAAAAGTTAGTTAATATGAGTTTTTCGTTAACTAGCTGTCGTTCCCATAAGAACGACAACCCTCATAAGTAGAAACTTGACTCAGTATTGCACACTTTTTAATTAGTAAGTAAGATCATTCTCTAGAATTTGTCCTTCGATTATGATTCATTCGGATGATAAACATCGATATTTGACACAGCAGTACATGAAAGATGGTTTCGATTCATCTGAGACGGAACATCGTTAAAAATGGAAAAAAGTAGGCCTGTATTAGAACCTTGTGGCATTGTTGAATCTGGTTTGAACTTAATCGATTTGAGGTCATCAACTTAGCCAACTTAGCCTTAGCCATTATACAGCACAATATTGCTAACATAATTATGAGTGGGTAGTGAGTATTACATATTACCAAATCTTGCGAATCTATGATTTCATTGATGAAGTGTGATACAAGTCATGAAAAATGGCAATGAAGGGAAACCTGTAGAACCTATTGGTATTATTTAAGTATTTTGGTCTGCGATTCTATGGATTTTTGTATAGCGTTTTATAGAAAACAAAAATTTATAACAGTGATAAACCATACTAATTGTAGAACATCCGTGAATTGTTATAGTTTTTCTTATTGTTCCTTGTCGCTTTATTTTATTATCTGCTAATGTGGAAAAAATGTTTCAGGTATCGAAAACCTCACAACAGATGAACTCCTACAAATCACCAGAACCGGTCGTTTTCCAGTGATAAATATGAGCAATTTCTTCAAAGATACAAGTGCAACCTCAAGTCGAAAGAAGAGAGAGAGAAAATCAACAGCTAAAGTTATTGCTATGAAAGAAATGATGGGGGCGGGTAAAACTATTGTCAAGAAGAAGAATATAATTTCAAATTCCGGCAAAAACAAAACACCTTATTATGTCAAGTATCATGAACGTAAGGATGGGATTTTGGTAAAAACTTTCAGATGCTCAAAATGTGCCGCTTTTATGTCCGCGGATTCTAAAGCATGTGGAAAATGTATTGCTAAAATGAATGAGAATTCGAATTCGGGTGATATCAGTAAAATTAACGTACAAGCAACTAAGGCGAATGTAGTGACCAAGGTTAATACTAAGATCAGTAGTGGAAATATGAAGTCAAAAACTCCTAAAAAAATCCTGAAAGATGGAACAAAAAATAAAAAAGGGGTCACTTACAAAATGAATGCTATAAAGAAAATCAAGACAAAAACCACACGAGCTCCAAAACCACCTCTCTCAGGCAAATCCATTCAGAAAAAAGCAACAACTGCCTACTGTCCAAAGAAATCAAGTATAAATTTGAAAAGTCAGTCACTAATAAAGACCAAATCAAAGTTAGATAAACTTCAGAAAGTTGTTGGATGCCCGACAATGAAACTTTCCAAAGAAATGAAACCAAAACCACCAAAATCGGTTCAGAAACCTCGAATTAGCGTGACAGAAACACAAGTTACAATTGCAAAAAATCCAACGGTAATGAAAAATGTCGGTACTATGAATATTGAGGATTTCTATCGTATTGAACATAAGTTGAACTTACCTGAAAAAGAAGTGATTCCAAGGAAACCCACTCTCATTAAAGTGAGTCTTCAGTCGAAAAGAAAAAATGATTCTCAGTTTGACAGTGATAAAAAATCTAATGCGTTAGAAGGTGTAGTAAAGAAATGTAGAACGGAAAACGTACCACCAAAGGTACGAAAAATTCATATAGGTAATGACAATAAAATACAGAAAAATGAACCCATGAAATTAATGAATCAATTCGGACAAAACTTCCAGACTGGAATTATTACTACTACTAAACCTATTATTGCGTCAGTTGTGTCGACGAAGAGTGAAAAACCGACTGAAGAAGTGAGAAATCGGAAATCGGAAAAGCAGACTATCAAAGTAGTTGATTCTATTTTAGAAGTGAGAGAAGTACAAGAAAATGAAAGAACCAACAAAGAGAATTTGCCGGAAGGTAAAGATTCGTTTTTCAGTTATTTGAATCTTGAACAGAATAATAAAGCAGAATTTTCTCTATCTCAGACAGAACCCATAGTGGAAGAGCCTATAGAAATTTCAGACACCAACATACTTGCAAAAGAATGTTTTAGCGGTTTCCTGAATAGTCCCAATATAGAAATAATAGAAGAAAAAGAAAAGAATGAAAATAATTTGGAAACCAAATAGATTGTATGGTAATCTTTGGTATCAAAGGAACGAAATGAAAACGATTTTTTCACACTCTAGAACAACAGCATAATCACAAGATGATGAAAACCAATTCCTTTTAGCAGAATTGCAACAATTTGTATTCGACATACCACTAATCATTTTATTCATTTGGTATTGTTTGTATCTCCTCCCTAATCGTTAGGCTAATAACAACTTATATTGTATACTTTCAAGTTGTCTAGTTGCTGCTTGGAACCTCCAACGTGAAATGAATCGATTGAAAACAATTTTTTCTCAGCAGACCAGAAATGCTGTCACTCGACGAATGTTTCGCTAAACAAGTTAGCATCATCTGGAGATGGCTACTTCTCACAACTATGTTAATGCATCTGAATGAATCTTACTTTGCATAATAGGGGTTATCAAATCAATTCCTAGTACACCTGGCTAATACCTAATCTTCACATGTTTTTCATCTGTGATTACAATAGAGTGGGAATAATGAGCTGGGGTTGTTCTCATTTTGAGCAACACCGAGCTTCTTTGGTCTATGAAATCGAATTTGTAAAACATATTCTTTGTAGTGAAATATTATAGTTTGCTCTGTGCAAGTTAAATAGTAAATACCAATAGGAACAATATCAAACTACTACTAATTGATTTGAAGACCCACATTATCCAGGATAGTTGATGATTACTTCTTTAACGGAAAGCGCGTCGAGAGACATCATTTTTGTTCTAGTGAGGGAAAAGTGTTTTCAATAGAACAAAGGATTTCTTTTCTTGATAACTTTTTTTTTCTGATCACTAAACTAGTTAACTTATTTTTTCTGCCCAGTGTTATCGCGACATACCTGTGGATAAAAAAATGTAATTCTGAGAGAAAATGCTCTAGTTCTGGTATTTTGAAACAATATTCTCATTTCATTTAAACACTCTGACGTATCTGTTTCGACATGATGAAAAAATTCAATATTTTTCTGTAGTAACATATTTGTCTCCGTAATGAAGTTTTGTTCAAGTTCTTATGTAGATTCTACACAAAATCTTTTATATTTTGTTTTATATTTTTACTGTGAATTCTTGCGTCATGAATAAATGTAGTTTCAGATGACAATGATTTTTTATTGCAATGTGATGGGATTCAATATTTTAAAAAGAGAACTCCAATCCAAAAATTCTCATTGAATTGATAAATGACCGGAAATGAATATCTGAAATTAAGTTTGAATCACTCTTCCTAGTTTTTATGTGTTAGAATTTGGCAATTAACTACTGGCTAATATCACGACAAATACTGTATAACATCCGACACTTTTTCAACAGCAGGAATTCTCTAAAACTGATCTAGACCCTCGCGTAATGAATTAATTTATTATACAATTTTGTTCCCCTCTCCAATCGCTAAATATATCCATTATTCTGAAGTCTAGAGTATGTGGGCCCTTTTACTCATTTTGAAGCATAACTTTCTTGTCAATTTATCATATTTCTAGTATCATTTCCACCAAAAAACAGGTCTTTTCAAGGCGCGTAACCACATGCCCCGTAACTTAACACCAAATTTGTTAGGCTTGTTACGAGAAGGCAGGGTTTACCTACGAAAGCATTTTGAGTTTTGGCTGTATTATTTTTTTTCGTAACTTAACCAAAACAGGTTACAGAACAACGCCGTAATCTACAGGCAAATATACACGATACTTTTGTACTCAGCTTTTTTGTGGGACGACTGTTTACCAACAAATGGAGGTTTCTCTTGTAACGGTTACGCGTGACTTGGTGGTTATGATTAATGGCGCGAATCTATCGGAAACGTAACCGCTAACATGTTACTACATTACGGCAGAACTATTGCAATATATCCTGCCCCCCGTGTAACGTAACACACTTACGGTTACGATACGGGTGACTTGTTACAAATAAATACGCGTTTTAACATGCAACAATACTATGCCTTCGCTAGCCGTAACGCAACATGTTCGTGATTACGTTACGGCTCCTTCGTTCATAACCTTACGTTTTATCTCATTATGACTTTCAGACTTGAGCTTTCAGTAGTCCTGCAGTGTCTGTCATACCGTTGTCATGGCATTCATGATTTTATAGAAATTTCATTTGAGATTCAAAAGCCTAAATCTAAATTTTCATCAATCAGTAGCCCAATTATCTATTGAAGTTAGTTATAGAAATCTAAACCAATCTGATGATAGACTGACCTGTTGCTATACGAAAGATCAGCATCTTCAAGACTATCCTCAAGACTATGTTCATCGTGGTATTAACCGGGAAACCAGCTGAAAAGAACAAAATGCGATAAAAAAATTATACAAGTGTAAAACTTTCCTCAAACAGTACCTACTACAAACATCTAAAATAGATAAAATATCACTTGGTTTCTTGAATAGCTGACATTCAATTCAGTTCACTTAGACAACTTATTTTCTTGTATCTGAAATGGTGTTGTATCTTAAATCAAAATATCCTGTAACTAACGAAATATAGTCCAAAATAAAAAATAAAATTAAGTCTTCTTTAACTTTTTATATACTATATTTCTTTGAACATATGCAATGATCACACATTAATTGTGCATATATCAAATAAATTAGTTTGTCATTATTTGATTTAATAATCATAATCTACAAAAGAAATACTACTGACATAGCTACTCTGTTTTCTGTTGAACTCGATTCACAGAAAAGCATCTTAAAGAGTGCCAATTGTTTTATAATTAACTATTGACATATTGGATACAATTATGAAGTGCTAGTGCTAAAAAATGGAGATATAACACTTCTTGGTGAATTACGTGACACTACAAATTGTTTGATTTGTCACCTAGAGAATGGAATTGAAACAGACATTGTCAAATATGTAAATTTAATTGTCTGAATAGTCTCAAAAGGCTGTAAAATTCAAGAGGATGAATGGTGGGTTTTGCCTTCAATATGAATATTTTTGTTAAATAAGAATGAAACCAACGAATTTTTTTGCATACGAAAACCGTGACATTTTTCTTGGCGTTCTTTTTGCCTCTCAATTTTACTGTCTTGTAGAATTTTCTGCTGGATAGTGTACTGTTTCTGTTTGGAAGTCTGTTTAAAATCAGCTCTCTGTATTTGAAACATTTTCAAGAATATACTAGGAATTTACTCGCTTCAATGTGCTAAATGTATCGCTGTTGATGTTACTGTCAGTAAACGTCTTGAATTATAACGGATACATTCCAAAATAAATCTCAACAGTGTTCTGAAATTTAATATATCAGAACAACAACATTTCGTTATTAACGAACATTTCGATAATTATTTTTGAAATTTTTCAGGTTTTTATAAGTGTCCGAATTGTCTGAAAAGTTATTTACACCGGACTTCTCTGAATTCTCATTTAAAATTCGAATGTGGACAGGAACCGAAATTCAAATGCAGTTACTGTGACCACAGAACCAAACGGAAACATCACCTCATCAGTCATATCACCTTGATGCATAGAGACCAAGCTATACCTGACGTTCTCAAGTCAAGAAAATATAACTAAAAATTAAATAAAATTGAATGCTTCAAGTTCGTTTTTTCTTCATTCTTCGTTTATCTTATCAAGAATTAGGTTGACTGTATATTTTATGTTAATTATAAAATGGTATTTTCTTAAAACTTATAGACCAATCGCACTGACAATTGTGATTTTCGCAAATATTTAGAGGATCACTAGAAATATTTTTGAAATATGCCCCATCTCTCGAACCACTATCTCCAATATTCATTCATTTAATTCAGTAGTTGACATTTTGCTGAAACGGGTAATGACTTGCAAGCGTATGCTACTCGATTTGCTCCATTTAAAAAAAATATTTGTTCAACTCTAAAATATACCTAATTATGAAGGAATGGAAAAATTGATTCATCATTTAGACAGATAATTGTTACAAAAAACGCCATTTTTTCTTAGACAATTTTTTGATGAGTAACGGAAGTTCACTATATAAAAATTTATTGATTTTTTCACTTTTTGATAGGCTTTTGAACAGGTTATTATTGAAAGAACAGAGTATTTTGATTTTTATCTTCTTTATGAACAATGACGGTTGAAAAAATTCAGAAATTGAAATTGAGCGATTAAAAAATAACGTTTACAAAAAATTAAAACTTCTCGATTCAAGATATTTTGTATCATTATTAAAACTGTTTTTTGATATTTCTGTATATTCCATTTTCTATTTGTATAGTTGCCTCAGACAAACCGACAAGTTGGCTGTGGCCAACAAAGAGGGTACCCAAATTCCTATTCATATTTTTCAATTTACTTAATAAAAAATAAAAAAGTACGTGGTTGTTTGTGTATTTTTTTTTACAATATTATAACAAACGTGTAAGAATTCATAATAAATTGTTTTTAGAATAAACATATAAAAAATGTACCAAAACATTATTTCAACAATATAAATTCATTGAAAATCAATATTTCCATCAATGGGTTGATTCCCAGAAAAAATAAATAAATTTATTACGAACAATGCATTCATTTATAGATATTTCAAACAGTGGGGTAAAAATGATATAATGTGTCATGATGGGACAATTAAAAAAAATGTGTTCAGTAGCTCAACAATACTCGAAATTGTTTATAAAATAGTTTCACCTTTTATTAACTTGATAAAGTCAAGGTAACTTTACGAATTATAAAAAAATAATGTTTTTCTGAAAAATTTATGGAAATCGTCATATCAAGTAAAATGAAAAAGATTTTTTTTAAATTACCACATGTTTAAATTCACAGATATGAAATTTTGAAAAGACTATTTTGATAAAGCATACAACATTTGATTGCCTTCACCAGTTGTCAAGTATTGCTAACTAAAAAACAAATTCGTTGTTTTTCAATATTTTTAAGAGCACCTTTACTTTCATGTCCTACAATTTTCACTGAATTTTGTCACTTGCGTTGGTTCTCATGAATTATGGGTCAATTTTTAACAATTTTGTCTTGTTCAGGACAACATGATATACACTTTGCGTCCAAAATAAATAGGCCAGCATGGTAAATTCGGAAACCCTGAGAAAATCCATTAAATTCAGAAAAAAGTTGCCCATTTTGTAGTTTATTTAAATAATGTTTAAAATTTTGTAAATGCTAATTAGTTTCGGATATTCTCGATTAGAACTGAAATTCGTCAATTTCCTTTTGATTTTTACTGGCGTTATATAAAAAAATCTCATTCTCACTTTTCATCCGACATTTCTTCTCAGTTGATCAATTTTAAAAGTTGAAGTTCTAATATGGAACTGAGAAGAGATAGCTTCTCTGATGTAATACCATAATCGTTTAATCAGCATAAAAGCTCTTTTTTCTAATTTGACCTAATTTTCCGAGATTTTTACAGATGGAGTCATTACAAACGAACCACAGGTACGACTGGAAAATTGGTTTTATGTAATTTGATAAGGGAAAAGTGCTTGAATGGATGTGGATTCATGATATCTAGACTGCCTGTATGACTTATATAAATTACCAGCTTTATTGACTTTTAGGATTTCCTTGAACTGTCTTTATCATAGATTTGTTAGATCATCCTGTAGAATGACGTAGGTTTCCAAATTCAGAAAGTCTGGCATTTTCCTCAAGTATTAATTTTTGTCCATAGCATGTCTATGAAATCATTAATATATTCGGAAAATATGAATCTCCAAAATTTTGAATGTTATGGTATGAAGTCTAAAAAATAATTCCCTTTCAATATTGATATTCTCTCTCCATCTTCATTTACTCTATCTTCATCCTTTTTGATTCGTCATGATCGATTTCTGCTTCAACGATTGTTCTGCTTCTACGTGGAATCAGTTTTCAGTACCAAGTGCCAAAACACCTGTAGAATGTGATGGAACTGACCTATTGTAATTGATGAAAATCCATTATAACGTATTTAAATAACGCTCGAGATTTTATGATAAAGAAAAATCTGTTTTCCGGTAACCAGCTGTCGCCCTCCTACAAACAACCACCCTGAGCATTAACGAGGTCTCACCATTCAACGTGTTATTCCTAGCATGGGTTGGACGATAGGAAGTGAAAATCTATCATCCGGAGAAAGAAAAAGAAAGGAAAAGTCCGTCTGAAACAATTAATTTCAAACATATGAAATCAGAAATCAGTTTTTCCAATTTACCTTGTACTCCAAACATTTGAAATGGAATTGAAAGAGCTATTATTCACAAAAATGCCACAAAACGTAATCTATGAATGAGATTTGATATAAAATTTCAATCACATGCAAAACTATCAATACCCAGGTGTACTCAGAAGTTTCTGGTGAACATACTTGTCTTCAACAATTATTGTGTAACGAATTCAAGCACTAACTGTCGTAAACTAATTTATTTTTACAATATTTCACTAATTTATTCACACACGTTTATTTATATTCACAACTTGTTAACAACTTGCTTTCTAAGTAGAGACTGACTCCACCCAGGGACCGGAGGCCGCCTAAATAGCGGCAACGAACATTATAGATTGTTTCTCGGCGTATCGGCACGTTTTCTCGAACTCTCGTTCGCTTCTCGGCGTATACGGAATTTTCGCGACTGGTCTAACCGCATTCTTTGCCGCTGTCACATTCCCGGCGCGTGCAGCAACCGTCAGGGCCGGCCTCAGATTTATTACAATATTATGGTAAATGATGTTGAAGTTGATGTGTATTTTGAAAAATTAAAAGTTTAATTATTATTATGTTTATTATTACTTGAGACAAAAATTTTATTCGGCTAGACTCTTGGGTTGAGTTTAAATCCTATACCTCAGTGTATAGAGATTTTTCTCAATTCCTCAGGTGGATTCAGGCACAAACACAACAATTACTTACCCAAATTGATCTTTTCTTGTAGATGTTCCTATGAAGAAATTTGGAAAAAGACACAATTGATCTTAGAAAAAATAGAACAATTTTAATTATAAAAGTGAAAATATGTTGGATTCAAAAATATATAAATCGCCAGAAGAGAAAATTCCTTAAATCTAAAAATGTCTAAAAATATGAATATCCGAACGCACTCAGGCAAATGTCATTTTATTAATGAAGGTCACTTTAATTTTTGCAGACTCGAGTTTTTGATTCCGACTTTAATTTGATTGTGCTATTAATTTCTTGGATACTTTCATTTATATACATGCATATATTGTTGTGAAATGGAATAGGTAAATACCTTATTTTCCTCCAACACTGGTGTGTGTGGTGTGATTTCTCTACGGAACTGGAACTTGTGGATATCTCACTAGAAGTGGCTGGACAGGTAGGATTTTCACTGAATTTACTTTTAATAATCAGTATATAATACTATTATGTTCAATCCTTATGTTTTGATACATTTTTTTTTTAATTTATGGCGTGGCGTTTCCCTTCGTCGCCTCGAGAAGAAATCCTCTTTGTTGACAAAATAGTTGAAAATCTATTTCTTCCCCTAGTTACCACCTATCAATTGAGATTCATTTATGTAAATATGAATTGAAAGATGTTCCAACCTCACTTCAATATTTTAACACAAAAACACTCAGTATTCGGAATTCCATCTTTCAATATTTCAAGTTCATAGACATCGAAATTGATTCGATCACAGGATATAGGATATAAAACTCTACAAATACGCAAACTTGGCACAGATTGCATGCTGTGCATTTTACCTCAGTAAAGTGACCGGATCAAAGTTGCAATATCAGCGTATGATTCTCATAAATATTGAGGGAGGTCAAGATCATGAACAGACAGTATTGAGAAATTCATTTGAGTATCTATTGATCATCAGCAATGCAGCACATCTTCTCTTCGATCTTGCTGAGTGGCAGTATAGTATAAGTTTTTGGTGTTTTAATGTATTTCTTTTAAATAATATTTTGAGGGTGAATTCATTTTTCCCGTTTACAATAAATATTCAATTGAGTTTTTAAATAGTTCTTTCATTATTTGGATGGATGAATGAATGGGTGAAACAGCAAATAAAAATCTTCTCGTTAATAGCCAAGCGAGAACTGAGTTGCGACAATATACAAATTTTCGACTTCTTTATCAGGAAAATTATCTATTCTACGAAATTAACAATGGTTCATAAATTTAGATACATTTTCATTTTACAATTTTTTACAAAAACAGTTAACAGCACTTAGGTTTAAATATAAATATTGATGTCCGTTTCAAAGGAAATGGTTCACAAAAATAATTTTTGATGGGAAAGAAATTTTTTGGCTTTCTACTACTCCATCATTCCTAAATAATAGCAAGTAGTTTATTATGCCTTTATCGATTTTTCATCACAGATATTAATTTAATCTCATCTGACATTTCTTTCTAACCTATATCGGTTGTCTGTTTTTCGAATTTCAATTCATTTTGATATACAAATCTTGATATTCAAATTTCCCACTCTTTTGTCCTTGTTTTCTGTCTTGTCCTTGTTGTCTGTTTTCTGTCAATAGGGTAGTTCGGGGAGAGATGACTCGCCTTGTGATTTTTTTTTATAACTTCAATATAAATAACTACAGGGTTTAAAGAATTTTGACCATTTATTGTCCAAAAGAAAACATATTTACTATTAAGGTAAAAAACAACAGAAGAATACACTTTTAGACAAAATATTAATTTAAAAAAAAACTCAAAGAAGGTCATCTCACCCGTAATGTAAGGGTTAGATGACCCTTACACTATGGGTGAGATGACTCTTGATTATTAGTATATGCAAAAATCATATTTGACTTTAATTTCTTGTTTTCGAGAGCACTTTTCCACATCCATGGCACAGGTTGATATATTTGGAACAACCTTCAT
>WOGN01002490.1:0-16648 GCA_015342105.1 Leptinotarsa texana
GCAATCTTCGGCAATGAGAATAAAAAGAGATAATACGATATAAAAATGAGTTCCACATGTAGTTGATCTAAAATATATTTTTTTTCGAGAAAAAAAAAATTTGGCAGCGGTGGGATTCGAACCCACGCCTCCGAAGAGACTGGTGCCTTAAACCAGCGCCTTAGACCGCTCGGCCACGCTACCTTGTAAACTTTTTGTCCTTAGCTGTATGAAAATAAGTTACCATGGAATGAGCTTCTTCATTACATATTAGTTTAATTTTTTTTCTATAAAAACGGTAACCTTCAGGATCTTCATGAAACTTGCACAGATAATTTAAAACATGAAAAACACTATAGCAAGCGAAATGTTCGTGCGGAAACTATAATTATGGGAGGTATGTTGTTTTCAGTTAAAAAAACGGGTTTTTGGGAAATGTCACTCTAGCAATCTGTTCAACACTATAAACACTCTTTTTTGTAGCCAACATACCAACTGCATCGTTATTCACTTATTTACTGGTGTTTTCTGCAAATAACATTGGATAATTCGTAAAAACACTGAAATTTTTATTATAAACCCAACGGTAGGTATATAAACAAATGTCAAAGTTGTCAAACTTTATCACTTGCACAGTGTTGCCAAGTGATTACGCAAAAATAGATAATTTCAGATGAATGTTTTAGTCATTTAAAGCCAATTTATCGTTTTTTTCCGTATTGGGACGTCAGTTTAGAAATAACGTTATTCTGGTTACCATATTCGCTACTTTTTCTCTTCGGAAATATTCGCCATTGAATTCATACATTACATAAACACTGAAATATTACGAAAAAATATCTAAAAATAATCGGAATTCAACTCACAATGTATGTATCTTTGTTACATGCCAACGCCTCTAAAAATATCAAAGATATGATAGAACGATATTACAGGTTGTCACCCTTTGGTACAGGTAGCGAAAATGGTAACCTTCAGGATCTTCATGAAACTTGAAACAGATGATTGAAAACATATGTTGGAAACTTGGTGTTTACATGATCACTTCTGTGGTTAGTGTTTTGAAACTGGTTCATTATGATTCTTCCAAAAATTCTGTCAAGAAGTCTATATGCTTTGGAACCAGTTTTGTAACCAAATAATATGAATTTCTTTGCCTTTTCACTTACCTAATTTATGCCGGTTTTCTTTAGGAATACATAAACAATACTGCCAAAAGCTTTAATGTGTCATACATTTGGTTTTTCCGTGCCACACTTCAAAGGGGATCCTATCGGTTGACCAAGTTAGAACCAAAATTTCAAGTGAATTTGTTATCATGGTTGCTTCGCCCCAATAGGTATTTGGTAAATCAGCATCAATAAGCATGCACCTGCTCATCTCTATTAAATATCTATTCTTTCTTTCAGCTACTCCATTCTGCTGACTCGAATATGGTGCCGTGAGTTGCATTTCTATATCTTAATTTTTTAGTAAATTCTTCAATTTTGCGTACATATACTCGCCTCTTCTTTTAGGTTTTCTGCCGAATTTATTTAATACCATTCCTACATAATCTCAAAGTTTCTCTGATACTTCGGATTCATGACTCTGAAAGTGAGCATGACTATGAAAGTGAGCATAAACTTCTTTTCTCCAGGAGATATAGTACGCATAGGACCAGACACATCAGTTTGCACAAAATCCAATACATTAGTAGATTTCTATGAAATTGGTTTTCTTGATAGTTTACCTTTACTGCTAGTTTCATGTGTGCATTTTCATTCCATTCACCGTGTTTTTATTTGTAATTTCTCGTATAACGGTGGAATCGCGGTCGCCTAACCTTTTGTGTCATGAATGAATGCAGCCGCCATTGAAGCCTTTCCATACAGTCATCGCTGAATCATGCTGATTGAGTTTGTATAAATTACCAACCAGCGTTCCTTGAGCAACAACTTTATTATTTGATTTGATGAAATAATACTGGATTGAGTTTGTATGAATTATCAACCAGCGTTCCTTGAGCAACAACTTTATTATTTGATTTGATGAAATAATACTGCTTATCAAATTCTTGTTTGAATCCGAGAAGTGTTAATTTTTTGACCGAAAGTAAACTTGTACCGAGCTTGGGTACATAAAGGGCGTATTTCACTGTGATGTGTATTTTCCTATTGTCATCCAGAATACAAGTTAACTGCCCAGTTCCTACAACATAAGAACGAACTTTTCTACGGTCAGTTAGTTCAACTTCATTTAGCGAATTCTTGAACTGTTCGAAATAGTCGTTGTCATATGACTACTCGCTCCAAAGTCTATATACCTTTCGTGAGCTCGAGGTTTATCACCTACGTTAAAGATGACATGGATGTTTTCGCCAGTTTCTTCATTGTCTGTAGAATCTCCATTTCATTTATCTGAATGTCTTTTTGATTTCTCATAATGAAAACAATCTTTCCTCATATGTCCCATTTTCTTACAGAAATGACATACCATACCTTTGGAATTGCAGTGCTTAAATGCCTTTTTAACTGACCCTTTTGTGTAAACTTTTAGAGCCATTTCACTTGTTGATGTGAAATTTTGCCTTTGCCTATGATACTCCTGTATCAATTTTCATTTTACCATTTCTAGAGTTAGATCACACTCTGCCCTTTCTTCTAATGCTGTTAGGTTAGGTCAAAAGTGAGTAGGCCTATTCGACCCTCCACCGCAACCCGAAAGGGTTTATTGTGGCATACACCTATTCAAACTCGACCAAATAAACCCAGCTTCTTAAAGAAGCCGAATAGTATATGGTGAGTGATCTTTCAGGTCAGATGGTAGAAATGTGGTTCTACCAAACTCTGAAAACCTGATTTGGTCCGCAACAGGGCAGGCACAAAGTATATTCTCTGCTGTTTCATCATTTTCCAAATAGATACGACACATACTTTCTTCCGACAGTCCGAGTCTCTGCATATGATGATTCAGACGACAGTGACTTGTAAGGAAGCCTGTTAAACATCGTAGTTGATCCCTACCATATAGTTCAAGATGTACAGAATTTATTGAATTAGTGCTGTTTTACTCATCGTGGGGATGTTACTTTTACCAAATGCGACTGTGCAAAATCAAATTTGAATGCAGTATGCTCACTTTCCTACATTTCCCCGAAGCCAAACAAAAAAATGCTAAAAGTCCCTTGTAGCGACAACTGATAGCACGTTCACTCAAGAACCTGTATAATTCATTCACTACGATTTCGATCTTATTGTTCCCAAGAAGTGAAAATAAGAAATTGGTTGATAAATCATTCATACATCTACTGGATCTCTGGAAGCACTTCGTAAAAAACGGGAAGTCTCGAAGAGGTATCAATCTCCAGTTTATATTTGTTCCTTTTCAGATATTATCCTTTCAAGAGGTAAAGAATCGATTGCCAAGCAAGATGAACTAAAGGAAACGATATGCTGGTAATACTAGGTGTTTATTAAACAAGCAGCAAAAATTTAAAGGGCTATTCCTAAGGATATTTTGTCCTTTGATGATTTTTGATAGGGCTCTTTATTTCGAAGATACGGAGCGAAAAAGAATTTCGGAAGGAACAATTTATTACCAAAACTTACATGTAATGTTTCTTAATTTACAAGAACTTCTCGTCGTCGACTCCCGAAAACACTAGGATCACTTAAATTGAATGTCTGCAGCCGTTTGTAGTAATCGGAATGTTGTTGATAGATATCAACGGAATTGTTATATTTTTTATTATTTAGTATATCCAGGGTAGTACGCTATATTTTTAATTTGGCTATGTTAATAATTTCAAACTTACTAAAGTCGTTACTGTAGAAATTCTTTCTCGCTACGTATCTTCGAAACAAAGCGCCCTATCAAAAATCATCAAAGGAAAAATTATCCGTAGAATAGTCCAAAGAATAGTCCCCTTATTTTTTGTCAAATGTTTGATAAACACCCTGTATTTCTTTTTCATAAATATATAATGAAATCATTTTCGTATTCCTGTTTATAGTAGGCTGAATTACATTTCGATTCAATTTACCTTTTCGTGAACTCAGAAGCAAAACTTGCTTTTCGGGAGCTGAACAAATTTAAGAAGAATACCGATACTTGATAGAATAGCTGAAATATATAATAATTTCTAACATATAGATATATTTGTCTGTGCAAAAAGGCAAGTATCTGATTCTGAATTATCGATATCCGCCATTGAGGATGACAGTGTATCATATAAGTGAAATTTCACCTCTTTCATATTATATTGTGTAGCAATCTATGAATGATATCTGATTCAATTCCAAAACGAATGGTCAAACTGAATAGTGAAAATGTTTTTTTGTGTAATTCAATGTTCATATAAAAGAAGTTGTCTCGAGAGGATGTTTTCCAGTTTGTGTTTGGAAGTTACTTCTCGGCATGGTCTACACATCCTCTGTAAATAGTTTATTTTGAGATTAATTGCTTCCTTTTTTTTAGAAGATTTCCATATATTTCTGTTTGAAGATGAACAATAGGTACGTTTCTTTTCCAAAATTAATTTCTTCTAAATTATAAATGAACGAATAAATGACTCAGTAAGTAAATACATGATAAATGAAAGAGTAAATGAATAAAAAAATAAATAATATATGGATAAATGAACGAATGAATATTACATGAAATATTTCGTAAAAATTATAATTGAAAACTATATTTACGTATGTTAAGATTCAATTCAATTTTACACCTCAAAATGAAATATTCATTACAATCAATAGAGCAGAAAGAAATATAATGTTTAAACATAATCTATACATATCCTTCATTGAAGTAATCTATTTGAATTCTGTTCAACTTTTCCACGGTTATATTTTTAATAGCATAGAAAAACTGAGAAAAAGTATTTTTACTCTTGGGCTGTTTTCAATTTTGAGCAATTTGTTGGATTCAACTTGTAATATTCGTTCGAAAATTCCAGATTGATATAGTTTGGATTGATTTGTCTAACATTTTGTATGTCTCAATCTCTTCTACATTCCCAATATTAGTCCACCTATCGTCCCTCCATCGGACCAGAACCTGTCAATGGCAGCGCTTAAGGCTTTTCCAAACAAACATTTAACACCTGAATGGCAAGATTTATCGACTTCTGTCAGAATCTTCCAGGATTGGCTCATTCCAAAGCGTTTATTAATCCTTCGAAGCTTAATACCAAACAGTTGTTGGACTACAGTAGGGATGAACTACGATGACTAACAGGCCTTCTCACAGGTGACTGATTTGAATCATCATATGCACAGACTCGGGCTGCCGGGAAAATGTGTGTGGAATCTCTGGAAAATGATGAAACAGTAGAATACATACTTTGTGCCTGCCCCGCTAGGGACCGAATCAGGTTCTTAGAGTTTGGCAGAGCCGTACTTTTATCATCTGACCTGAAAGACAACTCACCATACAAACTAATCGGCTTCCTCAAGAAGCTGGGTTTATTTGGTCGAGTGTGAATAGGTGTGAGCCGCAATAAACCCTTGCGGAATACGATAGAGGGTCGAATAGACCCACTCACTTTTGACTAACCTAACCACCAATCATCAAATATATTTTGCCTTGACCTTCATTATTACTGAAATGAAATCTCCTTTGGTAAAAAACATTTTTCTCATTTTTCGAACCTCGTTTCTTTACACCATCATAAAGTCTTCAAAAGATGACCTACGATCAAATTTATTTGGTCTTAACCTTCGGTATCACTGAAATGAAATCTTCTTTGGTAAAACATCTTTATTATTTTTTCCAACCTCGTTTCTTTACACCATCATAAAGGTTTCAAAAGATGAACTTTGATTCTGAAATTGATCACTCTTGTGTTCAAAATCAAATTCATCTGATTTATATCTGCTTTGTGACGACTACCTAGGCTTATCTGCTTTTCTGCACGAATGATTTGTATATACGCAGTCTGTTCAAAAATAAGGTGTATTTTAATTTTTCTCAAAAATATTTATTTATTCATTAATTTCTATTTTGTCTTGTCAATAATCTTCGAAACAATTCTGATATGCCCTTTTTGGTATGTCCTTGAGCTGTCTTAGAGATTAGATTTTACCTCCTCAATCGTCGTTAAACGCCGTCCTTTCATGGGTCTCTTCAATTTTGAGAACAGAAAAAAGTCACAGGGGGCCAAATTTGGTAAATATGGTGGCTGAGACATGATGACTGTGTTGTTTTTGGCCAAAAATTCACGAACTTTGGCTCTTCCATAGCAACGATGGGGCTTTGGTTTCGATATCATATCAATATACCCATGATTCGTCATCCGTTATGACCCTTTCAAGCAAATCTGGATCGCCATTGACGTAATTCAACAATTCCTGAGCGGTGCTCAAGCGATGGTTCTTTGGTCAAAATCCAGCAATTTTGAAACGATCTCCGTAGCCACAAGCTTCAAGCCCCAAATTTTCGAAAAAAATTGTATGGCATGAGCCAACCTATATGTCGACATCGTCAGCAACTTCTCTTATAGTGATTCAACGATTCAATGAAAGATATTAATAAACATTCACACGTGAAAATGACATAAGTGTTTAATTGTCATTTCATTAAGTTTTTTTAGCCATTACAGATTTTTTACACCTTACTCTGAACGCACTGGGAAATTTGGTTTAGTAATTAACTGAAGCAAATAAAATGGATGATAGATAATAGACAATGGCTGGAAAAGACTGAGTCTATGGGTTTATGAAACGATATCCTGCTTAAGCATTTAAACTTCAACTACACCTACGAACATAGCATTGGAGTATTGGTTTTAATTAAGTACATGTAGAAATATTTTATGACAATTTGAAGTCATGTCGATAAATATAAATTAAAAAAAAAAGAAAGGAAATACTAATAATTATAATCCATTTGCATTTATTTCTCCTGGGAAAAAATGAAGGGTGACATGACGCCTGCGTATTTACTTGTGATCTATGTGAGAAGTATAAGTAAGTATCCGAATTTGTTTTGTTCGTCTGAAGTTCCAACATGAACAGCAATTATCATTGAAATCGAAAATTTATATTTTGTTATTGTCGAAAAAGGTCTGTGACATCAGAATAAACAATAATTTCAATAATTCAGTAAAACTTTCTACTGAAAATTGCATACAGTTGTCCCACATGACTCTACTATTCTGTCATGAAGACACACAAGACTCCCTATTTCTGGGGGGATTAACCGTGTAACGGAGGATTTGGGATGCAAACTCTTATGGAGTTTTCATTATTATTATAATAGCAATCACTCACCACACCATGAGCTGTGGGTTGGAGAATCGTGTGCCCTAAATAGACGCAATTAATTGAGAATGATAGCTTTCTTGATTCGTCCGGCCAAGATTTCTGCCTTATTGCGACAAGCTTAGAGTAGAGACGCCATCATTTCACCAAGGACTCCGAAATCAGATAAATAATTTCAACTGAAAGGTCTGCATAGAGTACATAGAGCTCTTGATATTTCTGATATTTCATGCTTTTTTCTTCTACTTCACATTATTATCATTTTTTATACCTAAGTTTGCGCTGACCAGGCCCTATCCCCCGAAGCCCTGATATATTCAGCAGGGCGTGCCAGAATTATCAAGCACTACCAACTGATTGATCATTGGGTTCAAGAATCATGTGCCCTAAGAAAGTACAGTGAGCCACGAATGAGAGCCTTCTGTATTTGTCCAGCTAAGATTTCTGCCTTGGTGCGAAAAGCCGGCATGATTTTCAGATTCGAGGGTAGAGAGGGCATTACTCCACCAAAGACTCCAATAATCAGAACCATCATCTTCACAGAGTGATCTGGGTAGATTCTGCTCAATTAAAAAAAACATCGATATTTCATTTGCTTTTCCTTCTCTTTTCGGACGATATTTCTCTCGACAGGAGCTGAAAACTTATACAAAAAATGTAACCTAACAATAAAAAGAAGGAAATCAACAGTGAAATATGTGTAATGCATTGTATTACAGTTCCAAATAATTGCAAAATTTCGAAAGATTATAACTTTCAAATACGAAAAAAATAATGGTCTTCTCTTTTTTGAGATATTCCTGACGAGGAATTTGATTTTGGCGATGTTTCTTACGACAGAAATTTGTGATAATAGTGATTAATGGAAATTATGAAACGATAAAATAAATTACTACCATTAGAAACCGTTTGCGGTTTCAGGATTTTAGGTTGTTATCTTTTGAAATTTATTCTTGATGTTTCACCTATGCCATCAGAGGTTGGCTTCCGAAGCTGACGGTACACTTATTGCAATCCAGAAATTACAAACAGTTTAAAAAAAAAGGCCTGAATTTCTGCTACCATTAGTTCACAACTTCCCGACAATTCCAATTTATTTTTGAATTGATCGATTGTCACAAATATGTTTGGTATGCAAAGCAATACAACACTAGCATCGAATCGATTCCTGCATTTCAATTTGAAAATTCGAGTGCCGTTCATAGGCGGACAGTTTTCGAGTGAAGAGCTCTCTCAGGAATCTACGACGCGACGAGACATTCAAACCATTTCGTTTTGCGGGACAAAGACTAAAAAACAAAACTAATATCGATTCAGGGAACATTTTTTCATTTGTTGGTTTGGAAGTCCGAACAAGAGACTGATTGAAAGGAAAATTGCGAACCATCATGCTGATAATTGAAATCAAGTTGATTTTCATATATAAAACAGAAATAGAAAAAATATGAAAAGAGAAATGAAAATTTCTATGTTTTTTACCACTTTTATTTGTAACTAACCTTACTGCAGTTTCGTATAAATTTGAAAATGTCCGTATAGGATGAAACTACAGTAACGTCAGTCACAAATAAAAGTGGTAAAAACATAGAAATTTCTATTTATCTTTTCAAAACAAAATCACATTAACTTTAGGAGAGAAAGCAGATCATAAAGTTTATAAAAAAATGTTGATTGCTGGACAATTTCTCCTTCATATTCCAGTTGACTGAAACATTGTATTCCAACTGGTGATTTTAGAAATAATTCGGCTGTTTTGACATGTTTTGAAAAATCATGTAACCAGATAGAATGTCTGCACAAGAATTATTATATTGAGTCCATTCCGTAAGGTATATCCAAATTATATGAGCATTTTGGATAAAAAAAAAAGTTTGAGTGCGAACCTGTCCAAAACCATTTCGCGAGTCCTACCCTCTCGTCGTTACTTCCCAAAATGGCGTCTAGATACTTTTCCACAACAAAGGCGGCATGGCCAAGTGTCCATGTCGATTGTTACCTATGCTGATATTGAACTGATTAAAAGTAAAACTGACATTAGGGCCGTGAATTTTTTTACAGTTGGCAAGTCGAGTCATACTTGCCGAAAGTTATTCGTTATATATCTGTTGCCAACTTCATCTTAGAATGAAACCATTCTACAGTTCTTTCTTATTTTTTATTATCCAGTAGTAGTTATAAATAAGACACGAAATGAAGCTCTTATTAATTAACAAATTTTTCTCCTGCCGTTATCGTATGTGCAGTGGAGCCGCAATGAAATTATTCGAGTTCCAGGCACACTGTTGTTTGGTTGGATCTTTCATATGCTGCAAAGGTATAATACTCTGAAACCAGTCATTTCGTTAGAAAGTCTCAGTAGATCGTTCTATAATATTCAAGTACATCCTGTCCAGAAATGGAAATGCTTGTATTCTGCACATTTTTTCCTTTAACGACCATTTGCAAAAAACCTTTTACAATATCTCTGTCATGAAATAATTCATATTCGTAGATATGAAATGAATAACAGTTTAGCCACAGTGTACTTATATACAGTAGCCCACTTTAGGGTCGGTCCCTTTAATGTTGGTGTCCAGGAGTTTCAGTTTTTACAATGCTGACACATTTGACACTAATGACATTTCTCCCGACTACAATCTCAACCAAAGCGTCTAAACACTGCTCAACATAACAAATATTCATATAAACTACTCAAAAAAATACAGTAGATGAAAACCATGTTGGACACCTGAGAAAATTGTACAAACGATAATTTTGCATTTGTGAAATATTCAAGTAACCCAGATCATTTGGACAATGATGAACTATGTTTCAAGTAGATTCTAAAAATTCGACAGATGTTCATATTTGGATGTGATAAAATATATTTTGATTTCAACAAGAAAAAAGACAAGATGAAGAACGAGTTTTGTTATTCACGAACCATGGTACGAATCCATGCGAAATTTCTTTGTAGTGATATTTGAGGCCAAATATACCACATTCATTTATTGATTTGAGAAATCAAGATGACGGACGTGCTTCGTTTTTTGAAAACAAACTCAGCCAAAACTGTAGGGATTTTGCTATTCACTATTTCGCAGAAAAAAACACCCACTGTAAGCAAAGGAATAAAATTATATGCAAGAAAACTTACGAAAAGGTTATGATTGCATTTTGCACTGTTGCCAATGTGACAATTACCGTAATCCGACATGCTATTGTAGAATTGACAAAATGATCAGTTTTGAATAAAATACATGAAATATTTCTTATGATCGACGCCTCATCCAGTAATATGCCTGCTACCAGAATTTGATGGAATAAGAGACCTCTTTTAACATTTTTTCACGAGTTGTAAAATAATATACCACAGTAAGTTGGGTGAAACCCATGAAATTCGACAACTATGGAAGGGTTGCGTGCCTGTCTTGAACTGGTCGTTTGCGCAGATATGAGCTGCAACTCCTGGGTGTGCGTGTAGCAAATTCAAACCAAAAATAACCCGAAGTGGAATTACTGTATATAAGTGTACTGTGACATAACTATAATAAGTTATAGTTCTATGGTACTGATTAATTTTCCTAATTGTTGAATTTTTGTGTGATTTCAACTAGCCATTCCCATTTCATTCAGGAACCTAACAGATTTGCTGCATGAAAATGTATGTATCATGCGACCATGATTTTTGTTAGAACAACTATATAATTTTTTTGTTAATTATCTTTTTCAACTTGTATGAGATATGTTTTGTGCCAGAAATGTCATTTTTTGGCACTAGAGTCAAATTTCGCGGCTGATGACTGCATACAGCGCGAGCCCGTGACTAGGAAAATTGAACAAGATACATAAAACACTATTTATTATATTAACTATTTAACAATGAAATTTTGTTTAGCAACGAAGAACTAATAACTCTCAGTAATGAACTCGATTTGACTTGACAAAAATTTTTGTTTTTATTTCATGCTTCACAGCTATTTGTAGGTACGGAAGCCCACGACCAAAATTTTTGTCTCATAGCAATACAGCCACAGCCGCATCAAATTGATAGATTTGATTATTTCGAATTCGAAAACACCAATTTCAGACATTTTTCGCGTAGCGTTTGACCGGACTAAATTTTCAAAAATGTCAAAAAATTGTACCGAACCGCATAGCAATCTGTCTGACTTTCTGACTGTAGTTAAATAGTAGCTCTAAGATACCGAAAACATTTTTTTAGAAGTCAGTAGTGTAGCGCAAACCCAAAAAAATCATTTAGAAAAATTAAAAATGAGAGAAAAAAATGATAGCAATCCGTCTGAAAAATATTCTTTACGGGTAAATTAGGGTTAGTTGATGTGAAAAAAATGATTTTCAGAAGGAAATTTGGATGCATCAAATTTTTGGCCCTAGGATGGACCCCTGCGGGATACCATTCCGAGTATGAGAAAATCTGATTTAATATAATATCATACCAGGAAATGTAAGTCCCAACTAATTAAATGTACCATGGAACATTAACAACCACCTTCAAACAAATACTTTTATTCATGTATTTTCAGGTACTTATTTCTATGAACGACTTGGGAACAATTTTACATTGAAACGGTTTTTCACCAGTATGAATTTTTTCATGTCTTTCCAACTCACTATGACTAGAGCAGATCTTACACTGAAATCACATTTCTTCAGTATGAATTTTTTCATGTCTTTTCAAACTAATTCCATGAATGAATGATTTGGAGCAGATTTTTCAAGGAACTGGTTTATCGCTAGTATGAATTCTTTCATGTGATTTCAAATCAGCTCTACGAAGGAATGATTTAGAGCAGATCTTACACTTGAATGGTTTATCGCCAGTATGAATTTTTTCATGTCTTTTCAAATAACTTCCAAGATTGAATGATTTAGAGCAGATTTTACAATGAAATGGTTTATCGCCAGTATGAATTCTTTCATGTGCTGTGAAATCACCTCTACGAATGAATGATTTAGAGCAGATTTTACACTGAAATGGTCTTTCCCCAGTATGAATTTTTTCATGTTCTCCTAAACTACTAGAATAAGAGAATAATTTAAGGCATATTTTACATTGAAATGACTTTCTGTTACTATCATGCAATCTTTCATGCATTTTCAAGCTACTCCTGTGAGAGAATGATTTAGAGCAATTTTTACATGAAAATGGTTTTTCGCCAGTATGAATCTTTATATGACTTTTCAAATTACTCCCATAACAAAATGATTTGAAGCAGATTTTACATTGAAAGGGTTTTTCGCCTGTATGAATTTTTTCATGATGTCTCAAATGCGAACGCTGGAAGAATGATTTAGAGCAGATTTTACACTTGAATGATTTATCGTCAGTATGAATTTGTTCATGTCTTTTCAAATAACGTCCAAGATTGAATGATTTAGAGCAGATTTTACAATGAAATGGTTTATCGTCAGTATGAATTTTTTCATGTTCTCCTAAACTACTAAAATAAGAGAATAATTTAAGGCATATTTTACACTGAAATGACTTTTTGCTACTATGATGCAATCTTTCATGCTTTTTCAAGTTACTCCTGTGAGAGAATGGTTTAGAGCAATGTTTACATGAAAATGGTTTTTCGCCAGTATGAATCTTTTCATGACTTTTCAAATGACTATCACGAAGGAATGATTTGAAACAGATTTTACAATGAAAGGATTTTTCGTCTGTATGAATTTTTTCATGATCATTCAAATGGGAACGCTGAAAGAATGATTTAAAGCAGCTTTTACACTGAAAAGGCTTCGAGTCAATATGCTTTTTTGAAACGCGACTTTCAACAGATGACACTGGGAGTTTCTCAGTATGCATGTTCTCAACCAATTTCGCATCTTTTCCTTCATTCAAATTTTTTGAAAAATTTTCGTTTTCCTCATGAAATCTACCCTCTCTAACTGAACTTAAATAGTTTTCAGAACTAAATTCATTAATCTTCTCTCCATGTTCAAAAGAATTAACATTCTTAATGCCAAATAGTTTTCCATGTGGCGTTGATGATATATTTTCATTAGTAAGGTCTTCTTCCTTCTTAACGACTGTTTCTTCCTGGGTTTCATGAAAAAAGATTTCTGAATCTGTAAAAAATACTATTATTATTTTCAAATCAAAACATGTGCAAATATTAGCCATTAAATTATTTGATTGGATTTTCTAGTTGAAATTGAACAACATTGACGATGTTCATTACATGGCAAATATTGAATAGATTCCTAAGAATTTGACTTTATTTTCACAAGTATTGATACTTTTAAAATAATAAGTTTTTCTCATTCTTTCTACCTGTTATGAAATTGTTCGCAATATACTATATCTGGATTCGTGTACAACTATTTAATTTTCTATTGTTGTCATATAATTTTCTCAGAGGTTGTGGTGTGAAATTATATTTCTATTGGTCCATGTCATGTAGAAAGCCCTAATCTGTTTTTTAATCCGCAATTTTTCATGACTGATAATATGGGCCATCTCCAAAAATAATCGTCTTGCTAGAATATATTCCGTCTATAATTTCTGTCGAATTGAAATCAAAGGAGTGGCTGTTGACGACATTTTAATTGTAAAATCTGCAGAAAAATTTTACTATAACAAATATGTTACCTGAGTCAAAGTTAAGTGGTTTCAAATCCAGAGTCATATCAACACCTCTCAAAGCATGGCAGTTACATGATTGAAAAGCATCGGTGCTGAAAAAATCTGTTGAACTAAGCAAGCCGCCTTCACACTCCTCACAATGTGATCCTTCTTTTACTTCTTCCAGACATCTTTCAGATTTCAGATCATGATAAACAATATCAATAACATCACTTTTGATCTGTTCTGGTCCAAATTCATTCCTTGAAGTAATTCCTTGGAGTGCATCTATTTTTTCTTCAGAGTTGTGGGTATCATTCTCATCAAAATATTCCACTTCCTGTTTAATTGGTCTTCCATGTTTATTGGTAGACATTATCAAGTTTCAGAAGATAAACATAAAATTGTTATCTCTTCTGGACAAGGTAGATTTGTTTTCAATGATATCTCCGAGTGAGATTCAGTTTGTAGTAATTAGTGTCTGGATAATTTTTCCCACTATTCTAAAGAATTATACTGATATAAAATAAAACTAACATTAATCCCACGGCTAAGATGGAATATAAAATTGAAACTTTGTTTAGTGCTTTCTTGACAGTTGACAAGTTGAGTCATACTCAGTGCTACTCAAAGACAAAAAAAATTGTGCGAAAATGTAAGATTTTCCCGATAATTGTAGAGCATCAATGGTTGCCAACACTGTCATCAGAATAATTGACAAGTGACAGTTTCCCGCATGATGCAAAGATGGATTAAGCGATTATCGCATGCGCAGACACTCCATCATATGTGAATATTTTGAAGTGGTTATTGCAAATATATTGATTTGATCACTATTCGCATCAATATCAATTGAAAATTCTGCATTCACTAATCTAGCTTCAGCTTATATTATGTATCAAATCAAATGACAACACAAAGTTTCCTAAAACAAACATCAAGAGGGGTGAGGTGAACTACCAATTACCATTCATTAATATTTATTTGAAATTCGTCTTTTCTTACTGTGGATTCATTTTTCTTTTAGCGTCAGCGGTTTTCGATAGATTTGACTGACCTGAAAATTAAGTGCTCTGTCATCGTGATCTATGACAGACGGACAAACAGAACACGCCTCTCATAATGAGACGGAAGACACAGGTAGACGTAGACAGATTACCACAGACCATATATATGGTCTGTGCAGATTACTCGACTATCGAAGAACGAAGTGATTGAAATTTATAAATATATAACCGTGGCCTCGTTCGAATCAATGCAAAAAAAGTCGAATTGTATGCTTTTCGTCAATGTGGTATGCATGTACGAAAAAATATTGAATTGTATAGCAGTTCGTATAATTGTATAGCTAGGAACAGCCCTGGTCACACTTGCTGAAAGTTATCCGCCATCTATCAGTGTGGCTAACCCACAGAACACAGAACTATAAGCATCCCGCGCGAGTCCGTGATGAGGAAAATTGAACAAAGTACATAAAACACCGTTTATTATAATTTAATTTAACAATAAAATTTTGTAAGCCAACGAAAAAGTGATTCTCAGTAAACACAGGCAGACAGGCTTGATGAGACATTTTTGTCTTTTATTTAAAAAGATGAGTAACAAACGTGGCCGAAATACTTGTAGAAGCTTCAAATTTCACTCTTTGTTGACAGGTACATGAAGTCAACAGATAAATCGGTTCTGAGTCATGTCTGGCGTGATACTATTTCTTTGAAATAATTTCGTAAATAACGTCAAATATTAAAATAGTTTCAAACCTACTTTTCGAAAAAATCGAGTGAAAAGTATTCATTGGTAAAGAAGGAGGTTATAAATAATAAAGGACATCGTTATAGTTATTTCTAATTCAAAAAGGAATCATTACATGATAATGCTCATAATACTCAATATAATTACAAAAAGTTACTTTTCGTGTGACTATTTCACTGACCGCTGTTTTTGTGTTAATACTGATGTGAATCAGTAATTAGATTTTTACTTAAACAACGTGAACGCCATTTCGCTATGTTAGTATGACGTCATATGTAAGGAAGGTTATGGTCCTTTATCTAAACAAAGACTTATTGCCATTGTTTAGCTATTCAAGTCATAGGTACGTATTGTGGATTATTTGCGACTTTGTTATCATTAAAACTATCAAAAAACTAATAGAAACATATAATTCGAATATATACAGGCATGGCAATGTTATTAGTATTTCAAAATTTTTAAAAATGCGTTTACAGCTTGTATTTCTTGAGACTCCTGCTATACATTTTATAATCTTTTTCTGGGCGACAAAAACATCTTTGCATGAAGAGGAAGCTTCCCAGAAAGTAATACCAAACCGAAGACGTAATTTGACTTGAACATGATACAACATAATCAACTGTTTCTGGTTTAAAATATTACGAAGATTTCTCAAAAAATAATTCATGGAGTTCAATTTTGAACAACTGTTCCAGCTGAGAAATTCATCCAAGTGTACACCTAAAAACTTCACCGTAGAGCACGGAGAAATTTCATCGTCTTCAATTCTCAAGTTGAAACTGACAATTTTTTTTGTCTAGCATGAAATCTTATCAAACGTGTTTTTTGATTATTCAAATGTACGGAATTTTCCTTGAACCAGGTGTTTAATTTTTGCAGGATAAAGTTACCTTTGGTTTGTAGATTTTGATCTATTTTATCTGATATAACCAGTGATGTGTCATCTGCATAGTGTAAAATGAGCAATGTAGAGATGGATTCCATATTATTTACATATAATAAAAAAAGTATAGGGCCTAACACTGATCCCTGTGGGACACCATCATTAATATAAACATTATTAGATGTGTATTTCATCAGTTCGGACTTCCATTGTCTAATC
>WOGN01002491.1:0-16648 GCA_015342105.1 Leptinotarsa texana
ACATCCCGACGCCGAAGGCGGAGGGATGTTACCTAAAATAACGTGCTTGAGGAAGTTGTGATAAAATTATGAGTTATTTATCAATGTTCGAGGGATAGAAATAGACAAATTTGATAGGATCATTTTTTTGGCAAAAAATTTTCAAAGTAATTCACCAATTTTCAGGCAATGATTATGTTTACCAACATCAAAGAAACCAACAAAAAGATTTAGATTATTTTGTGAATGACTAGTTTTCATTAAAATGTTGTCAATCTGGTTTTCTATAAACGAAGCAAACTATAAAATACGTTTTGAGAAGAAATTGCACATTGAATTGAATCCATCAATCATGAAATGTGAGAACAGGTTAAGCCCTTCTTTGATTGTCTGATGACATGAGATTATTGGCTGCAACATCAGCCTGTTTCTGGAAAAAACTACTCTCGCAACAGATGACAAAATAGATGTGAATGAACTCTATTCACCTCTTAATTGAGTGATCTCTGATAAGGTATAGTTTGATAAGTTATAGTTTGTACTGTAACTAATTAAAAGCCATCCCTTTTCCGTATATATCTCACCCATTATGCATAGCAGCGCCATCTGTACGACAGTCCTCAAATCACGAGAAACAAAAGCTCTTCTACCAGTCTCTTACATTTCACTGTTTCACCACCAGGCGTCGGCATGGCGTCGATTCCAGTCTGTAGCAGGCTTTTATTGATTTTCGTCCTGAAATGCAAGAATCCTGCAAATATTCCAATGATCTAGTTAGTTGTCGGTCAGGCACAGGAATCTACATGCCATCATGCCATAGAAACCGACATAGCGTTCAAACGTGTTGGATATATTGGATTCTTTTCGGTCATTTCAATTTTCAGCATTCCCAGCATAGAGCTCGCTTCTATTTATTTGATTGCAGATGGCGAATATTTTGTATTGTTGATGAAAAAAATGTTAGATGCAAAAGAGGCGATATGATTGAATTTTTTTTTTACAAGCAGCTCTTTGTATTTTTTTTTGTGGCGAATTGTTTTGAGATTTGTAATCACCATGTGTGATTAGAATGTGGTTGGTTACATACAGTTTCGTCCTATATGGACACTTTCAAACTTAAACAATAACGTTAGTTACAAATGAAATTGGTAAAAAGCATAGAAATCTTCATTTCTCTTTTCATCATGATCTCCTACCACATAGTAATGGCTACATCCATCAATTTACTTCTTTGCATGATCTACACATCCATGTATAGAGTTACTTATTTTCAAATTGAATACTTCCTTCCTTTCTTTGGAAGATTCAAATAGGTGAATGAATGTCATTACGATGTCATCGATAACATTAGCAGATAAAGCTTATTCCGTGACATTGAAAATCTTAATTCATAAATGTATTGTGTGTATTTTCTATAATGTAATCCAATTTGGTACTGAAGAGCCTCAGGGCAAGTGTCTTAAGGCAAAACATCGAAGTATACCAGTTAGAATGACAGTGTTCCATGTAAGTGCAATTTGTTGCCATTCATTTAAAGTAGAATTCATGTGAATGATCTCTAATTTTTATTCTTCAACGAATGTTTGAAATAGAAACTGAGTAGAGAAAAGTGTCTTTTGTACAATTCAGTGAATTTCTTCCGAAAGAATTTTTTCTTTCGTGTAATTCAAAGTTTATATGAAAGTAGCTGTTTCAGGAGGAATTGTTCAGTTTGTGTCTGAAAGTTATTTATTTGCATGATCTACACATCTATGTATAGAGTTACTTATTTTCAAAATCCTTCCTTTCTTTGGAAGATTCCCTCATTATTTTTTCTGTATCAAGATGGAGTAGTAGAGAGCCAAAAACTTCATTTCCCAAATATTAACGACTATAGCACATGTGACAAGGTAGCGGTAACTGGATATTCTTAGCCTCCTGGCATTGTCAAAATTTGCATCTGGATGTCAGGCATGGTCTTCTTGACCATGACCATGACCATATGACTAATGTCGAATTTTAAAATCGCAAGTTTGTAACTTTGCGATACACTTGGCTATTTATGGATCTTATCCCATGAAGATTGTTTTTCAAAGTTGAGAAATTCCGAAAAAAAAAAATTTTCTTCTTGTTTTCTTTCGAAGTTTTCCAAGAAATACTCATTTGAATTTTTTGACTGGTCAATGGACATCGTCCATTTGCAGGAGTACCTACCTCTAGTTTTTGATTTCTGTTCTACTTCTAATCTGCACTTGTATTAGCTCCCATTTTGTTTTTATTTCATCTCCTCTACATGTATTGTAGCAATTGCCGAATGCTATCTAGCTCTGGAAGTTAATAACATAGTCTTACCACAACACAAACCTTATAACTTTAGTAATCGATATCGTTAGCATCGAAAAAATTGGATTTTAATTCGTGTTCTCGAATTCTATAGGAGCTCTGAATACTTTACAGACCTTACAGACACAATTGAAAAATTGATGTTAATAAGTAATTGACATGAAATAATGAAGGGTATCAAAATCACTATAATTTTTGAGCATCAACAGCAATTTTGGCGTTTTATATTGCATCATGAATAGAAGTTGAACATGATGAAAGTTATGCATTCATGATCTTTTTTAAAAAATGCCACATATTCAAGAATTTTCGTCTCATCCGAAACATACATTTATCAATCAAATGCATTGTGACTCATGACTTATTCTTGAACCTCTAACATTTGTTTTTTTTTCAGGTGAGTAATCCTCTACATTCTCTCTCATTCAAAATAATGGATCAATGGTAAGTTTTATGACAAAAAAATGAAGCTACTATGAAACCTTTCAAGGTTACTGGGTGGAAGAGTGGCGTCAATTCGAAAATTAGTTCAAATGTCTCTCACGAGTAGTGAAATACGTGATTGCTGAAGTCCTCAAAAGGAAACACTTCTGTGTTCATTAGACGCCGATGAATTCCGTCGAACCCTCGATGAGCCATTCCCATTTCATGTTGCACTCACGTACGTTGTCTAGAATCGGATTAGTATTAGTGAAATTGAACCCCTCTCGTTTGTAGAATCAAGCAAGGAAGGGCTTTCACGACGCAGTGGGTCTCTTGGAAATAAGATGTTGGTATCCTATCTTATCTAGTAGATTTGTGAGCACAGTATCACATGTTCTCTCTCTCAACTACTATTTAGTTTCAAAAGTTGAGAACATTCTTTAGATATTATGATCATGATAGATATCAGACCCATCAATCCGTTTTTTTTGTTGCTATTGTTGCTTTTTGTCACATAAACCGTACACACACACAACTATTAGTAACAATTTCCCAATAAGTTTCATCTACAAAAACTTGCTGCTTAGCATAGCTTGATTCACACAGTCATCAGTATCTCAAAAAGATCATCTACCCTCACATCAAAAATGACTCCTACACCTACAGAACACTCATATATACATGAAAATCATCAGAAAAAAAAAGACTAAAGAAAGAGACAAAGATAACAAAGTAGGTGTCTACGAAATAACATGTGAGTGGCGTCCAGTTCATGAATGAGAGACTCCACTCCAATAAATTTAGAAACACGAAAGGAATTTTGAACTAAATGAAACGAATTTCACCTATTTGCCACATTTTGGCCAATAACTGCGATTCCAAGATGGACTAATATGTATTCGAATGACAAACAGAATACCTGTTGAAATTTCTTCATCAACGACCAACAAGAAGTTATTAACTTTCATTGTTGAACTGATTTTTTTAAATGTCAATAAATGACGTATTCATAAAGCCTATTTTACTAGAGAAGTATTTAATTCACACAAAGACTATCCTTTAAGTAATATTTTCCACAATTCCCAGAGTACTTTGGAGTATTCTAACTTCGAAGTAATAATTCGAAGGAGTCGTTTTCTCCGAATATATTCCAACGGAAAGTGAGAACCATTTTTCATACTCATTTTTTATTGATGAGGAGGCTCGAATGTTCGCAACATTTGAGAAGGGTTATTATAACGTTCCCATAGGAATCTGACCTGGAACTATATAGTCGTATAATTCCTCAATGTGTGACGGTGGAATTTTCAACTTGTTGCTATATTGATTCTGCTCAATTATCTATTCTGGAGTTTTTTGTATTGTTCTTCAATCCACAACTGTTACGTCGTTATGTTGTTGGACTTTCTTTCTATGCAATCCAATATATTATAACTGGCAGAATTGATTCTGTCGTACATAATACACTTGGTGTTAATGAGATAATGTTTCATTTACGAAGTTGAGTGTATCAGTAGGTAATCCAACGATTTGCTACACTGGTTTTAGTCTACTGATTACTTAGTGAATAATTTAGGCCATTTAATAATCAGTTGCCTTCGAAAAACCACCCTTGCTGTGTATCTATTGTGCTATTATGTTCTTCACATGAGGAGAGCATTCTTAGTAGTTCCCCATAAATTAACGTCAATTTCGTTAAATTTCAAATCCATTTTTCATTTAGGTTTCTCTCAAGTCTATTTCCTTCGTCATTCGACTTATAAAAGATTTCCTCAAAAGCATAATGAAAACGCAATTTGTGATATATTGACATAAACGTCAGTTTGCCAAGCAATCCTTTACATGCATTTCGTTGGAGAATATTGACACTTCTTCCACATCATTACTGAAGTACTTTCATTAGACATTTTGTTTACCAGATGAGTTCCTATCATCAAACGACTGAAAGTGATTCATTAAAAGTTAATTACATCAATTTATGTACATCCAAATAATATTACTTTTCTTGCTCACTATCGAGAACACAGAACGGCAACATTACGGGGTCAAACGGTGTGTTCGCGGGTCAAACGCTTTGATTTTCATGACGGAGGCCACTAAAAAACTTCTTTAGTGACTATTAGTTCCGTGAATATCCTCAGCATCTAAAAATCTGTTGTCATGTAAATATAGGTGGAGTTCTATCCCAACACCAAGCTGTTATTTTTAACATCTAGACATGTGTTTCACCTTCAAGAAGGATATTAAACTAAATCAACAACAATGTTCCCCTTACTTATAGATAGATATCTCTGCGACTCAATTGTCTTGAAATCAATTTCACAATGTTTCCTCATCTACTAGTCAGGTAAATCAGATAACTAAAACTATTATTTGAACAAGGTATATAGTAAACTATTAGGTATTAGTTCATCATTGTTATTCGTAATATTATTATGTTGACTCATTTCCAAGCTGCCATAGGCATCTAGATGGTTGTTGTTGTTAACTTGTCTGACTGATTTCAATTAATTCAAGTCTATGGAACGGTTTCCTTGCGAAACATGATGGGCGACTGCTGAAGTTTCTAGTGTTCCATACTCTAGGTGTGCTGCGTGTTCCTTATATCTTATTTTAATAGATCTTTCTTTCTGTCCATAATATTTTGCATCGCGGTCCTCATATATAATATCGTAAAGTCCAGACTTTTTCGAACTACCGACATTGTACTTTGGTTTTCCTAAAAAACTCTGTAGTGTATGACTTGTTTAAAATACCACCTTCATTCCTAATTACTTGGAATTCTTTCCAAAATTTTTCGTATATTGTTGGTATGGAAATGAGATATATTTGTCTTGATTTTCGTTGTTTCTGAAAGTCACAACTTTTTCTTCCGTATGATATCATCTACCATAGCCCTCGAGAAACATCAAAAGATGATGTGCAAGAAAATTCTACCCAACATGTCTGTGCTGTCCACAGTGATGTGAACTGTCAGGAATATACCTGTAAGTGCTTGTTCCTTCCTACATACATTTCAACTTACCACATTGATTTTTCATTACCAATCAGCCAAGAAATGGAAGTTGTCCTTAATTTTCTACCTCATACGTTAATTTTATTGACGAAAGTATATTATTTCAAAAAGAAACAAAGTCCTCAATATTCGATTATTTTTTATCGAGTATCGCAAAAACATCATCCATATACATCAGTCTTATCCTAGAGAAATACTTTGACGTTTATTTGGCGTCTATTTCAAATTTGCTCACGAACAGATTAGCCAGGCAGCGGAACAAGGGGTTAGCACTAGCCGTTTACTCCTGTTATTCACAACAGCAACCTCCTACCTGAAGAACTAAGATTAAAGGAAACTAAAATGGTATCTTCTTGAAGGACGATGTCATATATGTCTTATTTCTCATTTAGTCTGTGAACAATCTCTAAAACTTTTGGAGCGGCACTTCCAATCACATACTTCTTGTTGAAGTCCTCACAACTCATTTCTTGAATTCTAGATTTTTTCATCGTTTCCTGTTGCCCAACACTTCATGATTAATTTTCGATTCCGAGACTTCCAATCCACGATATTCCAGAATATTCCAGAACATTCGAGCCTGCTTCGAGGTGTTCTACAATGGTGAGTTCCAAAATGTTCCTGAATGTTCCAAACTACAACATTCCAGATACGTTTCGGTAGTTCCTGGATTGCTATTCTACACTCTGGAATGTTCTAAACTATTTTAGGAATTTCTGGAGTGCAAAACATCCAGCTCTCACATCTTCGGAAACCATGTCTTCTGACTAGCTAAAATTCCTGATATTACATTAACCACGGAAAAGTCGAAGTTTCATCATATCGTAATTGAATATGTGTCTCCTAGGATTTTAAGTATATAATGAAATTGTAATGATCACCCACATCACCAACCTAAAATGCAATTACTGTAAATACCGGTATCGAATAAGTTCTCTGAATCGATCATGCATTGTGCAAGTCGTTTGCTGCTAACGAGATAGGTTCCATAAAAAGGTTAAAGCATCCCTATTAATTTGCGCCTGTCCTTTGGTGTATTGCATTTTCCATAGTCCCACGGGAAGTTAAACTCCAGTAGTACAAACCAACATGGACGGTTCACGAATTTAGCCGCGTTCGTAACATTTCTACCCACAAAGTCCATTCAATCAGGACAGTATTTCTCTAATTATGTTTATTTGTCCAGAGAAGTTGATCAGCAAGGAGTGACTCAAATGTCATGTTCGTTTTTGGTAGTTGTGTAAATCAGCAGTTCCCTGAAACCACATTACATATACTCTGGAGTCTCTCAATTTATTGAAGTAAAACCAATTTGTCGCCGTATATTGCTTTGTTGACGACAGCACACTTGTGTAATCATTTCATTTGGATTCCAGGACATCGACTGCGGAGGCACATCTTCATTGGCAGCAAGTAGTTGCACATATTAATGAGGATCTAGAGGTGATTTCGAATTGGGGTGGAAGTAACCAGGTTACTGGTTTCCGAACCGGATTAATAATGTCAGGGCAGATATTTCCCCTTTCTGCTTCGATAAGTTTGATGAGAGTTAAAATGGACACCAATATGTCTTGGCACAATCATAGCTGGAATTGCAAAGGTTTCTCCAAAATGTATTTGTGTTCCAGCGATTCACATTTAATGTGGATTGCTGATTTGGCACAGGCACTGCTCTTAGAGCGCCTCGAAGATTTTCCCGTAGTGCTTGTTGTATTTGTTCTTAAAAAAATCAAAGGGATTAGTTTTCTCCACCGCTCGGTTCCATTTTGAGCTAGCAGTTTTTGCTTACAACATCATTAGATAACAGCAGAACTTTGGCATGTTTAATGAAAAAGTTTCAAAGTGATCGTGAATATTTCAGCATACAGATTATGGAAAATGTTCAAGTAAAAGTAACAATATTCCTCAGAACAGCTTTTCGGATGAATAACCACATTATATAATATGCTATTTCAAGAATCAAAATGGATGTGGAAGTTATCCTTGAAAGATAGACATATGGCATTGCTGAACTATAAGAGAAAAGTAACTTTCAGACACAAACTGGAAGAAAGACCTACTGAAACAGCTACTTTGATATAAACATTGAATTACACGAAAGAAAAAAATTCATTCGAAACAAATACTTTCATATGAACACTGAATTAAACAGAAGCTACTTTTCTGTACTCAGTTTGTATTCCAAAAATTCGTTATGGAATAAAATCAAACATCATTCACAGGAGTTTTACTTTAAATGAATGGTAACGAATTGTACTTACATGGAACATTGTATACCAGTGAGGATGACTTCCTTCTTTTCTATGAAAGATCCCCACTTCTCTTTATGTATCAAGATGGAGTAGTAGAAAGCCAAAAACTTTCTTTCCCAAAAATCTCAAAGATATTCTCAAAGGCTTAATTTCACAATGTTGCAATAATAATTTTTTTAATTTTGATAAGCGAATAATTCGAGCGTAGAATCTTATGAAAACATTAACCCGTAGATCAAAGAGTTTTATTCCAATTAGTCCAGTTAAATTTTAGTATAGTGCACATGCATGTCATTCGATAGAGTCTGAAGTTACAAAAATCTTCATTACGTTTTTCTCAAAAAAATCTGTTTTTTCGTTAATCAGCTGTCGCCCCCATACTAACGACAACTCTCAGAAGTTGAGAAATTTGTGCGAGCTAAGGGCTAACGAAGTCTTATCTTTTAACGTGTGATGTAGTCAAACACAAAAATGATCACTTGGTATACGATGTATTTCGTTCATATTCACTGATATTAATCTTTTCTTTCCATGACATATTTATTTTTTCTGCTAATATGAATCGGAAAAGTATGAGGCATAAATCACTGTCCTGCCTACTTCAAATTAATGTGTAGACCCGCCTATCTCGGATTGTGGATCCTTTCCGAAATTAATTGCATAAAGGATCGGAATTTGTCGTAAGTTATATTTCCAATGAATCATCGGCTAAAAACATAGTCTAGCCTGAGATCGTGATCGTTTTCCTGAGGACTGAAAACATCGATAGATTCTGTTCGTCATCGTAGGAGGAAAATAATATCCGTATAGCGTGACCTTATAATTTTTATTATATTAGTACCTTTTACTAACGGTTGTAGATTGAAGACTCATCTGAAATGTAGTCCAATTCCAAACTGAGAAATAAAAATTAGGCTGGAAAGTCCCAGGCCTAAGAAAGAAACGGGTTCAAAATTGGGTTCAAAACAACTAATGTTGTTTTTTATAATGAATTTGCGTCTGTACCATACTTATCATCATCCGGTGTGCCAAAAGGCTCGAATCTGGGACCCCTGCTTTTCCTCATATTCATGAATGATCTCACCTAGCTTTCATGTAGCAACTTAATATTTGCAGACAAATTGAAGATATTTTCATCTATTACAAGTGTAGAGAGCTGCTCTTATCCCCAGTCTCGATTAGAACTCATAGATAACTGGTCTCGAATCAATAAATTGGCAATGAATGTTAAAAAGTGCAAAGTTTGCTACTTCACACGCAATGCCAGTATTATTGAGTAGTTTTATACTTTTGAGGATGAAATAATCCTTCGCGAAGAAGACCTAGGGGTGACGTTCAACAGCAGGTTGACATTTGTTGGCCACACCAATACTGTCGCGGCTGGAAAAATGGTTGGCATTTTTCCGCGCAACTGTAAATAATTTAACAATATTACCACCTTGACCATACTCCATACATATCTCGTTCGCCTAAAGTTAAAGTATGTTACTTTGATTTGGTATCCTCTCTATAATGTACATAAGGAAACCTTGGAAACTGTGGCGTTTCCTGAAGTTTCTTGCACTTAGAACTGATATCGTGTACCCTGCAGAAACTAATCATTCCACACTACATCAAATATTCAGTCTGCTTTCTTTGGAGCAATGTAGAGTTTCATCAATTACTGTTATGTTATATAACATTTTGCACTGTTTCATTAATGCCCTCTCGTTACTAGAACAAATTAACTTCAACATATCTCAAGCTACTACACGTAGACAGACCACTTTCTATACCCCTTTTACCTTGGAAAAGTGTCTCCTATAAATATGATGTGTGGTAATTATAATACCACTGCAGTCAATGCGATAATAATCATTATATATTATATTGTTCCATAAATCAGGCTGAATTTGATCGATGGCATGGATTATGTTGGTTTTGTGTAACAATGTGGTTTGTGGCCCATCCGCATACACCTGCGATTTGAGAAAACCCAACAAGAACAAGTCTAACGGGGTCAGATCGGACGATCTCGGTGACTTGTTCACATTACTTCCATGTGAGATGACCATTCCTTCAAATCGCTTGTGTAGAATATGTAGTGTGGCATGAGCTGACCAACGTTGTTCTAAAAGGAATATGGACAATGCCATTCATTAAAACTTATTTTCAAGAAACTCAGACAGTACATATTAAAGACATATATTTCTCCATCATCGGAGTGGGTGAAATATGGTCGTCTGTAAATTTTGACAAATAGGTTATGAAACTGAAAGGCTGAGAAGTCAGTGTCACTGTTTTTCGAGTTTGGAAGCCGTGGATTTTTGGATTTT
Source organism: Leptinotarsa texana (assembly GCA_015342105.1). Classification (NCBI taxonomy): domain Eukaryota; kingdom Metazoa; phylum Arthropoda; class Insecta; order Coleoptera; family Chrysomelidae; genus Leptinotarsa; species Leptinotarsa texana. The sequence goes on from WOGN01002491.1 coordinate 10,308, forward strand.
TTTCCTGACGTTTCGCTGGCGCGAGTGGCTAGCTCCTTCAGAGGTTTAACCATCATAGCTTGCTGTCCGATGACAAACTTTTTGGCTTCGTAAAGCTTATTTATGCCTTGTAAGGTAATCAGTTGTATTTGTACCTGCACTTGTACCTGTACTTGAATCTTGCCGCATGTCGTCATTCATACATACATACAATGAAAAGTAATTTTTAGAAACCAAAAATTTGAAAACATCGTTTACAATAGTATATTGCATTAGCTTCAGGTTCTTCTGATTTTTCCGTCACAATAAAGAACGCTTTTTTATATAGATATCTTCCGAAATGATATTCAATATCACGGCAATCTGAGATAGGGACTGTTTCAAACAGTTCGTGTTCAACTTCCATCAAATCCTCCATTGAAATTTCTGAAATTCGATTGCTTTTGTTATGGAAATCTATTTCAGCCTTCAGTTCAATACTTTTCTTATCTGTAAATCATGTTAACTAGTTCAGTCTTCCTGGAAAAGTTAATATAGGCAATTTCGTGATCCAAATTACATGTTTCTAAACGATTACTTCGGGAGTAGGCATTCCCTTCGATAAATTGCGGGGTTGTCTCCTTCAATTCAATTATCTAGCACAGTCCGAGATAAACCAGTTGCAGAGAATTCCAGATTCAGTGGATAATTGGTCACTAATTCTGTAGAATCCCTTGAAATAATTTAGTATCATTGGGGAGTTGATCAAAGGTACTTTCCTAAATTGAAGATTATATTTCGATACGACTTTTCTGCAATTTTCCATTCTTTCTGCAATCATATCAAGATTCATATATTTCAGTTTCAGTTCAAATTATCTGCACTGTTTTTTAAAAATCTTTTATTAAAACAACGAATACTGTAGAATCCAAAACTTGTATATTAGGTTCACAGAACGGATGAATTTCTTGGTAAACCGATTTCGCCAATAGATCTTCTTAAATGATCATCAGTCATTAAATTTACGCCTTTTTACACGAGAAATGAATTGTGTATGATTTTCTCTATGAACATATTTGTTCTTCATGCCCTACAAATATTTTTTTGATCAAATGCAGGTTCAACTATTAACTATCTATATATTCATCTCGTGTCCTTAAAAATCGCCAGCTTCAAATTATCGGAAGAGATCAAAATAAGGAATATTTTTGTCCTCGTATCAAAAATTTCTCTTAGGATTTCGAGCAAAAGCCAAAGTAGCAATCATCTAAAAAGTATTATAGGGCAAAATGTTGACCTTATTCTAATTGTTTAATATAATATAAATAGTTATCCCAAATCTGTTCCACCCTTATTGCTTCAACACACTTTCATCACGTTATCCCGACCTTTCAATTACCATCTCCTCTTTACGTCTATCCTTTGCATTCACCTCGTTAAGAGTTATAATGGAATTACCGAAAGCATATAGCCATCTAGTAGAATATCAACGGGTCCGACATTGGCGACATTATTGTTATCCCCAGGTTTATATTTCGCAATAGGAACCGAAATTAACAATTTCCTCGTACCTTCCAACCGGCATTTGTTATTGAACCCTTTTTTGATAATGCCCGTTGGCATTTTGAAATAGTAAAGTAAGAAGTTAGTTTCGATGTAAATTAATGGTGTTGGAACAGATTGCATTCGTTTCTCGGATAAAACTGATTACAAATGTATTCGACCTAGAACAACACAACTGTTACATGACCGATACAACATTGAAAACCATGAACTCTAAATATTATTGATGGATGCATATTTGAACAAAATTATAGTGATTTGACAGGAGATTACTGCAACCTTTTGGGCTCTCTTATCGTTTTATGACACACATTTCCTTGTGGATATATTTTGGATCTTCCAATAATCGATTCCTGTGATCAAATTCTCGACATTCGCCTTTTCATGCATTGCCCTCCGAATGTACGATGCCTGATGATGATATTCAATTATTTTGGACCTGAAAAATCAGTTGTTCAGTCAATTTTTTTTTCAGTCCGTGCTTTTATGAAGGTTCCGTATTTCCAGGAGTATTTTGTTTGTACCAGTTATGTCTTCTATCGACACGTTTTCTGATTTGGTACCTTATCACAGAATTTGGTTCTCGTTTAGACCTCAAATTTGTGATGGTTGAGCTTCACACTTTATTTTTCCTTGCGAAAGGTGCTCCCGTTTCACGTTCCTAATAAATTAGGCTTCTGCAGAAAATTGATTTCTACAAATAAATATTACTTTGATCCTTTTGCGTAATGGAATGTGAAACAGTCTTGGCATCAACAGCAATTATTTCATAGTTGATTGCCAGAATGGAAAGTTATCAAACGATTTTTTTTATTTGTTGGTTTTGACTCAAGTTGTTATCAATGGAAAACTATGGGAGCATTCATACGCTACAGTTCTACTGAATATTTTATTTCAATCTTTCTAAAACAAACTGAATGTCTAGGACAATGGTACATAAATAATGCCTCTGCCTTCACTAGCATCTTTCCTCTGTCTAGCGCCACCACGGAGGGACGAATCAGCGGGGTAGAAGATCCATTTCCCATATAATTTTCCATAAATATGCGATCCTTCATTATGACCAGTTGTTTCAACCCATAGTTGGAAAAAAACGAACATAAAGAAAAAAAAAACAAATTAACATATTAAACTCTTCGCTTACATTCGATAAGCCCAACACATGTACCCCAAATGAACAGCACATAAACAATAGTTATTTACAATTTGACAGATTCATGTCCACTCCTCAGAGTCAACGTGACCTTTCTATCCCTGTAAGGTAGCAGCTCACCATCCAATCATCCCTCTCTTTCTTCACCACACCTTTTTTCAATTATGTCCTCCAACATCAATTCACCATTCGCCCTTTTTGTCCTTCCACTCTCACCATCCAATCCTACATTCGTACATGCATCTATCAATCACTTGCTCTGCCGTTTCAGACCCCCCATAGACACAAGGACAGGGAACCTCGTGCCAGGTATCCCGGAAAATTCCCATGCCCCGTGAGCAGCTGGACAGCTTCCGCGACAGATCCAACGATTCATATCTAATCACCCAGTCGTACCTCTCTAACTTTCCTTTTGCCATTCTCTCCTGATACTCTTTTTTATCCTTTTTCTCTCCTCAATTTTGCTGTGCAGCCTTCTCACATTACTTGTGACATGTTCTCTGTCCCTACCCTTATACATCCGCTGAATCCGATGGTACAGTCAATATTTTTTAATACGTTTTTTTTCTTCCATGATGTTGAATCTGAAGAGAGTAACACAAGTAACGTATACGTTACTTTTTTCCGAAAAGTAGAAGTTTCATCCAAGAATCCAATAATGGCATCAAGCGTAATGCAAAAAAATTGTGAATAAAATAATTTGCTTTCTGAGGAAGTCAAAATACCATTCCAATTAGGTTGAAAATTCCTTCTCAGGGATGCTAATTGAAGTTACAATGAATGAAACAGACAATCCTTCAGTTGATCCAGATTTTTGGATATGAATTTTACAGAATAACAATGAATCCAAGCTAGTGGAACATCATAAAAACTACACCCAATGATGTAGTGAACGATAATGTATTCGTTGAACTAATGTGTTGTCAGAAAGGTTTACGATTATAACATGTAGCGTCATACCAAATAATTATTTAATCGCGATAGTTCAGAGATGACATCGCACTTCATTTTGGAGTAACATATATTGTGGCGTTCTCTAGGTATTATAATTAAGATTTATCGCCGGGTTGAACACTATGATACGAGGGTATTCCACGCGCTTAACAGCGTTATTAATTGCTCTGGGGCGAAGGGACTTCTTATTCGAAATAGGAAGTACACAGCTTTGAAATAGTTTACACAGGAATTTTGATGTTAAATACTCTTTCCTTCTGATAAATTCCCCTGATTAATTTTGAATGTAGGAATACGTAATACATCCGCACTCATTTGGATTAGGTTTTAAAGTGAATAATACCTCTGACACACGTTAACGATAGCTGGTTCCGAATTTCCTGTAAATCAAAGCCAATAGATGAATGGTATTTGTTTACCATCGTAACTGGCGAACTTATAACTTCACACACAAGTGCGTTTCCGATATATACTATGCTATATGTAGTTACTATACGTTACTACGAGGGTGGTTCCAGAAGTACCCGGCCTGGCCTAGAGATGGCAGTAGTTGTTCGAAAAATATCACTCTTTCAAAAAGTACACAATTTATAAAGCATGTGAAATGTCTCATGCCACCAAGAGAGACTTCTCACCCTTATTTAAGATCTGTGCGACCTGCTGTATAAAATTTAACTTTTGTTAAACTCACAAAGTAACCGCTCGAAATAACATCTATCCAATTATATACACAGCGAGATCGTCACATCAAACCCGAGACAAAAAAAAACCATCAAAACAGTGAAAACACTAACTTCCATACTTACGTTTCACAACACTTCCCATTTCTTTTATTTTACAAACGACTATCTCTCAAATAATCTCATGGTGATCATATTTTTTCGCTTTGATTGATGTGTTTTAAAACAACAATTTTGTTTTTATAAGGGCGCTCGACTTTTTATCTCTCAAACGCCAACGCCCTAGACTGATAAGTCACTTCCAACTCTGTCATAGTTGTTATATTATTTATCAACTGAAGAGGAATCATAAATACAAAATTCAAATATAAAAACAAATCGAAAAGCAATGACCAAAGCCATCACTGTCAACAGTTTGCAATTACTGTCAATATCAAACGGTAGTGTAGAAACTAAAGATAATGTCTATCACACCAACGACCTGTGTTCAATTCTCCAACGAAAACTTTTTTTATAACGCCATGAAACAAAAACGGGTTGAGTGAAAAGATGGGCTGACGTAAGCGCGCCACGTGACTGGGTGGTCTGTCTGCTTTAATTGTTTATGTCCACAGAAAATTCAAATTTCCCTTCACTATGATCTGAAATGCAGAAGCGTACACTCTGATTGGCTGGCGAGATGTTTGTCAGTTTGAGGTTGCTACGTGACAATTTGGTACCCTCTGATTGGCTCACCACCCAGCTAGCTGGGTGACAAGACACCACGTGACAATTTATTGCACTCTGGTTAACTAGGCGACATGCAGGCAAGGTCGTGGTATCTTTTTTTTGAGATGCGCGTGGGATACTTCTTAAAAAAGGTGAAACAGTCAATAGCAAGTTTTTGCAGGGCAGGTTATAAATATGAAAACTTTTCACGATGTTGGCAACGTTGTACGCGAGGTCGAAGTAATACATCTTGTTGCACCGCAGTGGTAGACGAAACGTCAGATATAGAAACTTCCAGATCACGGGTAATGAACCCGGAAACATCGGAAAATTTGTCAGATACCGACCGTGAAAGCCTAGACACTATGAAAACACAAGTTTCTTCTTTTTCTTACTACTCAAGACTACTCAGTTTTCACCTCATGAATGATTGATTATGAATGAATGAAATGATTATATTTTGCAAGCGCTACAAGGAATCATTTCTTATTATCAAAAAATGTCAACCCAAATCACCAAAACTATTTGTGACTATGTGTGTTTCGAAGAGAGAAGTAGGTTGTTTCAAAGAGAGAAGTAGGTTGTTTCAAAGTTACTGCAAATGTAATGAATTTCAACTTATTTTTTTGTGAAAGAGAATACGTTTAAAGTTTTACTCACTCTGTTATATTTTTCATCGAAAAACTTGAATGTGATCATGTTTATACGAGTGGAATTATTTGAAAAGAGAGACATTATACATGAAATGCTTTTTCCCTAATAAAAACATGACTAGAAATATCATCTTTCTGTGGAGTCGGAACTGTTCATTAAAAAATTTCAATTCTGGAAACCATTCGCCGAGATAATCAAGAACAACACGTTCCTTTGTTTTGTCGAATAGCAATTACGAATGGCAGCATTCTGAAGTGTTTCTAAGGGATGGCGAGTACAAAATCCACAAATAAAATATGTTTCTGGGATTCTACAATTCAAATTCGGTATAACAATTTTGAAATGCGAAACGCGTTCTTTGTGAAGATATGAATTACAGTTCAGTTTATCACGTTCCACAATTAATCTCGAAAGTACAAGACTATGTTTCAACACTTTTTAAATGGAATTAATTCATCTCAACAGAGCTGAAATTACGGCTGGCAGAAGCAAAATTCATATCGGATAATCATGCAAACATAATGTTCAAATATGGTATTTAATAAAAAAAATTATATTTTTGTTCGTTTTATATTAAATTTAGAAAATAATAATGATAACTTCATTAATTAGGTTTCACACAACATAATAATAATAGTTGAATGAAGAAAAATAACGATAAGTGCGAAAGC